>JBBYHQ010212046.1:0-24202 GCA_038382645.1 Spergularia azorica
TGGTGCCGGAGATGGTGGTGGCTGCCGGCGGGGAGTTTAATGTGGTGGTCGGGTTTTGGGGATGGAGGAGAGAGAATAAGAGTTTATTTTGTTTGTTAATTTAATTGTTAGTATGTTAGTGTTGAGCCTGATTTGTTATAATGAAATGTTGGACCTGATTTAGTACAATAGAGTGTTGGGGTTTAAATATAAACATATGGATACCGATGAAAGAAAAAACGGGGGGTACACAAAGGATGGTACCCCCGGGGTACCATAGACGGATTGCACGTTTTTTCAACCTTCAGGATATAATACCTGTATTTCCGAAACTATTTTAACCACTCTACGTAGGCTTGAGTCGAACGCAAACCGTAGTAGCACTAAAGCCACAACTTCACGCCACTATGTGTCCGGCTTACAAGTTCGATAGACCGAGAGACAACTGAATTGCCACGTCGTCACCAACGAAAAAACCAGATAACGGAATCATTCCCACGAATCCAACGGTTTCACTCTTATCTTCACCCACACGCTCCCAGAAAATCTCCTAGAGAGAAAAAAAAATGGCGGGAGTAGGTGTCTTCCACTTCAAGCTCTCAACGCCGCCATTAATGGCGATGTCAAGCTCAATCAAGGAGAGAGAAATCTCTAAGCCTAACAACAGCCTCTCAACTTCCGATGAAAAAATTAGGAATTCTAGGGTTTTGGTTTTGGGCGGCACCGGCAGAGTCGGCGGCTCCACCGCCGTCGCTCTCTCGAAATTCTCCCCCGACCTCCGCATCCTCGTCGGCGGCCGCAATCGGTAATTCTTCACTACTTTAATTTCTTATTTTGATTACCGTATGTAGTAATTATAGTAATTAAGTATTGAATTGGGGGAAATTGAGAATTTTTTACTGTAATTGTGGTGTTGAATTGTTGAGAATTGATGGTTGTAGGGAGAAAGGAGCAGAAATGACGAAGAAACTCGGCGAGAAATCGGAGTTTGTTGAAGTTGATATTGATAATGTGGATGCATTGGAGGCTGCTTTGGAAGGTAATTACAATTGAAATTGTTGATTAGGGTTTATGTGAATTATATTCTATCGGAATCGAATGTGTTCATAAGATAATATTGAATTAGTCTTAAGCTTTAGCTGCGAATGTGTTCATGTTACCCATGTATGTCATTTCCGAGCTATACTTGCATAGGACTGTCTGATTGTATTAAACAACCTGAAATAAAACCTCAGAAGAAAGTAGCCTCGCGATTTTGTGATGAGACTGATTTGTTGTATGTGACAACGTTGAATGATCTCATCGAAATGCTAAGGTATCCTTGGGATTGGTGATATTGAAAAGTACTAGTCTATTGGTATTATTAAGAACACGATGAAGTGGAAGGCTTTATGTGGTCTGTTGTGTGCAGTTGTATGTGGTGCATCCGTGTGTTGAAGCCTATCACGGTGATGTACTGATTTACTATAGTTGCGTAGCCATGTAGGGATCAATTTTAAGCTAGGGTTGTGATGAATTTATCTGGTCTTTCTCGAGACTTCACATTGCAGAAGTGAATATCACAATTGTGTGATATAGGGCTGAAGGGTAACTTTCGAGGTTTTAAGTAGTGATAACAGTTAGATGTAGTGCTTCTTACGTTAAGAGGGAACATCACATAAGCCCTTACAAAATTGACGAGAAGGTGTCTGCTAGATAGTTTATTCAAAAAGACATGCTGGTGGTTCAATGCTTGTGTCGCATGTTGTTAGAATACTCATGATATGTGTTCTGAATCTTATCTGCTTTCAATGCAGATGTCGATCTCGTGGTTCACACTGCAGGGCCTTTCCAGCAGGCAGAGAAGTGTAGTGTACTAGAAGCTGCTATTCGTACCAAGGTGAGAAGAGGTAATTATCAAGTTTCAAGACACTTCTTAGTATTCCATGACTCTGAATTTTCTGCTGTGATTTTCTTTCTGATTTTTCATGTTTTTATGTGAATCTAACTGAGTATCTATTGATTCACACTCGTGGCTGTTGTTACAGACGGCATATGTTGATGTTTGTGACGATTCAAGTTATGGTTTTCGTGCTAAATCTTACTGCAAAGAGGCAATGGCTGCTAACATTCCAGCTATTACAACTGCTGGGATCTACCCTGGAGTGAGCAATGGTTCTCATATTTGAACAATCTGTATTTCCTGTGTCCCCCATCCTTCTTACTTTGGCATAGCTTGTTCATTTATTTGTATCAGTAGTCGGATTGACATTTGGTGAAGAAATTTTTGTGTTGGCTTAGGGACTTGTGAGGTCTAAGCGTTTTTGAACAATATGATAACACACATTTACTTTTCTCCCGAATGATGACAGTGATGGCGGCAGAACTTGTTCGTGCTGCAAGAGATGAGGGTGAAAGTGACCCTGAACGGCTCAGGTTATAATTTGTCTTGCCTTGCTTGTCATGTCTATGTTACTCAAAGCCTTTGTTTTTATTCATGAGTTTTTAATGGGAGTTCACTTGTTCTAATTATATGTTCGATTATTTTTTACTCAGATTCTCTTACTACACAGCAGGTACTGGTGGTGCAGGACCAACTATATTGTCTACAAGTTTTTTGCTTCTAGGAGAGGAGGTGGTTGTTTATAACAAAGGTCTTCTTTTCTCCTGTCTCTCATTGTTTGGCTGATTTTGTTTGATTTCTTAACAGTTCATCTGATGAGCCATTGTTGTGGTAGCAGGTGAAAAGGTCAAACTAAAGCCTTATAGTGGAATGGTGAATGTTGATTTTGGAAATGGGATCAGAAAGAAGGACGTGTTTTTGTTGTAAGTTACTCGATCTAAATTAAGACTTCGTCTCTGTAGTCATGAGTTTCACCAAACTAGTTGATGTTTATATCTGAATGTTGGAAAATAGAGTCCTTGCTGGATCAGTGGTTTGTTAAATGAGCGATCAAAGTTGTCCTGAGGCCACAAAATGGCATCATCTGTTGGGCTGTAATTGTGTAAATGATTTAAATCCCGTAAATATGTATCTTTTACTTAATATTTCCATTTTTAATGCATGTGTTGGACTTCGTAATGATTCCTCAGTTTTAAGGGTTCCATTTCAGCTAGTAAGCCAACGACTTACCTTATGAGTCCTACTTTTTTACGTGTGTTGGCTCTGAGGATGTTTTGACCATCTCACTTTCTGTGGCGTACATGTCTAGCTGTTGTGGGTATTATTACAGCTCTAACTTGTTTTTGTTTGCTGGTTCTGCTCTGATGTGTATGGCATCTGTTCGCCTAAACTTAATGTAATTTTCTTAGCTTGACATGCCCCCTAACATTTAAAAGTGCCAATTCATTTTCATTTTTTGAATGCATCTCGATTCACAGATCACACTTGTAGTTATTCTTCCCGCATAGTCATTTTGATCTCAAGAATTGAAAAGTTATGTACGAGACGCCTTGTTTTTCCAGGAATTTGCCGGAAGTGAGAAGTACACATGAAAATCTTGGAATACCAACTGTCAGCGCCAGATTTGGGACTTCACCCTTCTTTTGGAACTGGGGAATGTCCATAATGACAAACCTTATACCACCGGTACAATTAAATGCGCCCCCCCCCAGCTTAGTATCTGTGTTTGCATACATTTCAAACGCCTTTTCATTTAAAAACCCTACAAATCAAACATCTTTGGAGTCGTTTACTACAATTGGCCAATTCACTTACACATCCATATCATGCAGGAAATTTTGAAGGATAGAAGCAAAGTCCAGCAGATGGTCGATTTATTTGACCCTGTAGTTCGAGTAGTTGATGGTATAGCCGGGGAACGTGTTTCAATGAGGGTAAGATGCTCTTGTACCGATTTTGTAAAATTATGTTAGCCTTCGAAAAATTTCCTCTTTTCTGCTGTATCAAGGATTATACAAGCAATGAAAAATTTTCAATATATGAAACATAATCTTCTCATCTGTTAAATATATGCTTCATACCCATTTTCAGGTTGATTTGGAATGTTCAGATGGACGGCATACGGTTGGCATATTCAGTCATAAGAAATTGTCCGTGTAAGTATTAATATGTTGCTCCTACAATGGGCAGAAAATAACTTCACGGCATTCTTGTACTGCTTCGCTGAAGAATATGGCAACCAGGCAATGACTAAATTTTAAAAAGCTGCTTTATCCCAGGAGCAGCACTTTCTGAATCCTTTGCCATTCTAAATCTCTGCTTTCCCTTTAGAACTTTCCCTCTTATAGTAGTTAGAAAGTAGAAGGGGGTTTAGAAGATAGAGTAGTAGTAGGAAAGGAGATGTAGCCTATAGCAGAAGGTAGTAAAAGTGCATTGGTCCCAGTGTGATGTGTAGAATCTGATAATAAGACTCAGTTTGTTAACTGAGTATTGTGTGTAATTCTCTTCTGGTGATGTTGAGCGTCATTGATGTGTTAGTTTAATACTGTGTTTTTCCGTCTTTCAGATCAGTAGGAGTATCTACTGCTGCATTTGTACTTGCAGTCCTTGAGGGCAGTACACAACCTGGTGTATGGTTTCCCGAAGAGGTATGTCAGGAGTCCATGAAGTCAAAATCTGAAATACTGTCTTTTAATGTTCATGGTAATTCAACTATCAGTCATTTTTTATCCAGCCCCAAGGCATTGCAGTTGAGGCAAGGAAAATCCTTCTCGAGCGTGCTGCTCAAGGAACATTTAATTTTGCGATGAACAAGTACGCTTCATTCTATGCATTCTACCCCTTATCTGCTGCAGTTAATTTTCAAATTTCCCTGAAAAAACATTTGTTTCTTGATCATTCAATTTCTTGCCAGGTCTCCTTGGATGGTGGAAACTAACCCGAAAGAGGTTGGTTTGGGAATATACGTGTGATTGCTCAGCTGAAAAGACTACAATGAAGCAGATCAGGCACTGTTAGCTTCGTGCACCACCCTACAAGGTGACGAGTCTGTGCTTAGCTGGTCCTCTCCACGCACAGAAAACTGAGATCACGAGTCATGATAAGGTTACAGCAACTCCACCTTAATTTCTCGATGAGTCGATCGTCTTCTTATTCTGACATTGCGGTTGCAAGTAGATGTACATAGGTGCCAAGATAAATAATGGTCGAGCCTTTACAAAGCATCCCCCCCCACCCCCCATATAGCATATATACTGTACATGTCAATGTAAAGTGCCAAGAAACACTTTGAATACTATGCTTTTATGAAAATGGGCAAAAACAATCATATGCGAGAAAATAAGATCTCCCGTTTAATTAAAGTTTTCGGGTGAGTTTACAAGTTCAAAACTTACGAGCATACCTCAATGCTCGCAATATCGTTCCATGAAATGTATTTCTTAGACTTGTCTTTATTGATACCAAAATGATCTAAAAATACTGAATTGTCTATATTGTTCGTCCCTGAAAAGTACTCTTGAATGATTAGTTATGGCATCTACAGACTAGAGAGTATCAAACTGATAGTGACGATTGTACCCGGCCATATCTAGTCACAGGAGCCAAGTGTCCCTTATACAGAAAGGCCCTTGAAGTCAATTCGCATGGGTCCGAGACATATGGCATCATATAGCTGGATGACAATTACACCTCAACTTCAACATATCCGCAAACTATCTCAAATACTTACATATCTAAAAGGCGGCAATATTTACGGGTGTAATCACGTCTAAACAATCACATATCCGCAAAATGTTTTAAGTAGGGGTTAAAAGTTCAAAATACCTTATCTATCATACCATTGTACCACACAAGGTCAATTTAAACCAAATTGAGCAAACCAATCACTCACTCATGACTCATCTAAAGACTAAAGACAAATAACAACCCAAACTACATTTTTATAGAGAAAAATAATCGATGATACACTATGCATTACCGCTGCATATATATGCGTGATCATCTTCACATAAAACCCTACCAAAATTACAATTTGTAGGACATAAACGTCACCAAGCATTACTCAACTATTTAACACTTGTATAATTATTCATTTTGTTTCATAATCTTATCCAAAAAGAGTAAAATTTATGTTCTTACATGGCAAAACCATTTTTTGGTAAATTTCACCAAAAAAAACAAAAAAAAAAAAAGACGGACAAAAAAGAAAGAAAAACGAAGTGATCACATGAACGTTGCAGCACTTTTGCTGACCCAGATCAACAGTTGCTATCAATCTCAAAACAAACCCATAATAATAAAATCACACATTGACACATACAAGTATACAACTCGATTCAAATTTCACCCTTCAATATCACTAATTTCTGGGATCATATTATTAATTTTGTTCAATTATCATATCATATCATATTATCATATCATATATCATACCTTCAACTGCAAGCTAAATAAAAAAGACCCAACCTTTTCCTTTTGACATCTCTCACAGGCATTTCGTCGAACACATCGCATGCATCTTTGTAAAAAGGAGGTTGGAGACAAACTTTATGATATGATGAATTATTATATGATATTTCCGATATGTCACCGGCGTTGGTAGGGCTCCGGTGGACCGTCGGACGGAGAATCAGAACCCTAGGGATTATAAAGGTGCGAACTTTAAGCAGTTTTTTTGCCTGTTTTCTTGGTTTGATTTAAATTTTCTGGGTTTGATTTGGAAAGATTGAATTATTTTGGTTGGTCGTATATAATATGAATATGAATTCATATGGGTCATCTGGGTTTCAAAGTTCGAGTGATATGAGTTCAAATTTTGAGTTTAGTGCCCCCAAATTGGGTGTTGAAAACCCTACTCTTAGTTCAATTCCTAGGCTTTCTAAACCAAGGTTTGTTAAGGCTAAAAGAAACTTGAATTCGAAGTCAATGGGTAGCTCTGATACCCGGAATATTGATCCGGGTTATAATCCGTTTCGGCCGATTTCGGATAATGTAGGAGGGGTGCCTTCTAGGTTGGATGGTGATGGTGGTGGTGGCGGTGGTGGGTTGGGGAGTGAAAATCGCGGTGGTGGGTACGTGGATAGGAATGTACATTTGAATTTGAAGGTTGCAAGTAAGGTTGAGAAGGTGGGGAATGAACTTGTTGATGAAATTAGGAAGTTGAGGATTGAGAATCAGAGTGGTAGTAAAGGTTTGGATAGTGGTTTGCCACCCGAACTTCCTCAGGAGTTGAAAAGGATGAATCTTGGAGGTGCTTCTCGTGTAGGATCGGGTGTCTCTGGGGTTGCGCGTGGTAGCCATGGTTCGGCTGGTATACCTTTGGGTGCTGAACTTCCTCTTGACTTGAGTAGGTTGAATCTTAGAGATAGTGGTGAGGGTTGTGGTCGTGGTCGTGGTTTTGGTTTTAGTACTCCTGGTGGTAATGATTTTGTATTTGACAGCACTAGGGCAAAGGATGATCCTGTTGTAGATAGCACTCTTTCTGATACTATTAAGAACTTGAAGTTAAGGGATCCTGATGGGAGTAATGGCACTCAGAAGGAGACAAATGTTAACATGAGCAACCCGACATTTGTTACTCGTAGCACTGAGACTGTTTCGGGATCTGGTGGAGTGATAGATACGATGGTTTTGGATGATATGGAGAAACTGAATATTGGAGGTGCTTCAGAAGGATCCTCTGATAATGCTAATTTGAATGACAAACATTCAACTGCTCCCCACGTTCCTCAACTTAACAAGAGCTCAGGACTGCCAGGAACACCAGTATCATCAACATCAACTTTCCCATCTGGTAACTTCCACTTTCAGCCTGTAAGGGGTGAATATCAAGTGTCTCGGTCAGATGAAACTGAGAAGAGGGAAGGTTTTAATTTTACTGGTAAGCAGGACAGTACAAGGATGCCCAGCGTTGAATTTAGAACACCAGCTCCAAGGGGCAATTTGTTCACTGGATCAAATGTAAATTTGGAGTTTGGCTCAAGAAAAGGGACAGCTAAAACGGGTATGTCCAGAGGAAGGAAAGGGAAGGTGAAAGGGCCTAATCCAGTCCTTGTATCCATTGCGAAGAATTTTTCACCCATGGAAACAAGCATGCAACCCGAACCTTCTGAGTCTTACTCCCCAATGGACGTTTCTCCTTACCGTGAAACTCAGGATGACGCACAATCGAGCAGAGAGCCTTCGTTGACATGTGATGACACGGCATCGACGTCTGATACAGGAAAAGAGGAACTGGTAGCAGCAACGGAACGCATGGAAATTAATGAGGGCAATGATTTGAAGCATGGAGAAGAATACGTGCATGCTCCAGTGTGCAGTGTAAATACAGATGGAGATAGGGATAGATTAGTAGCTGATTGTGTATCTGCAGTTGAGGATGTAAGTTTTAATACTGCAGCTGAGGACTTGGATAATGATGGAGAAAGTGAAGTGGAATCAAAGTATGAGGTAGAAGATTGTGATCAGACTCAATTTTTCTCTGCCTCAAGTTCTATGAGCAGCGGTGGGTCTTCGTTTACATTTGGTGCTTCCTCTTCTTCCCATGGGCAGGTATCAGGTGCCATGCGCCAAACCAAAAAGAAAAATCAAATGAAATCTGGCCCTGATATATCTATTCCCGCTAGAATAGATTTGTTATCTGATGCAACATCATCATTGCTGTTTTCTCCTATTTCTAAAGCTTCTGTGCTTCCATCACAAGTGGGGCGGAACGATGTTGTATCTAATGCTCCACTCAAAGGAAGTATCAATAGAAAGATTGCTTCTCCAACTACCAGGACAGCGTATACTCCTGAGGATACCAACAAAGGGATCAGGTCGCCAACAGCAGCAGCTCGTGCAGCACAAGAAGCCTGCGAGAGGTGGCGGTCCAGGTGCTTGTCATGTTTGACTATCCAACCTGTCTTTAGTGTTCTCTTTGCTTTGAATTTAACTAGAATACTGCTCTGTGTGAATAGTTGAATATTGCTGACTTCAATAAATGGCTTCAGGGGAAATAAAGCATATGCTATTGGTGATTTCGAGAAAGCAGAAGACTGTTATACCCAGGGGTTGAGCTGCATTTCTCGGCATGAGACATCTAGGGACTGCCAGCGGTCTTTGGTACATTGTTACAGTAACCGAGCTGCTGCGCGCATGTCTATAGGGAGAATGAGTGAAGCATTGCAAGACTGTCTGGTTGCTGCTGAGATAGATCCCAATTTTTTCAGGGTCCAGTTAAGAGCTGCAAAGTAAGTGCTCATCACTTTCGTTCTTTGTTTACATTTAACTCACTTGATATATGTTTTCGGTGATGTAGTTACTATAAACTCTTAGTCGACGAGCTCACTAATTAGATTAGGCTTTCATGCTTCTTATTATAGTTCCATATTATATGGTAATTTGACTTCTTACATTGTTCTAATCTCATTCATGATACTCTGTCCTCAAGTACAGTAAAAAATTTCTTGTCATGAAATTTTTTCTTTTAATTTATTTCCTTCTCAAAAGCACAGAGTAACATGCGTTAGAATTTAGAAACGAATGGTAATTTGATTATGAAACATGTTTGTTTATAGGTTACATTGCATAGCTTCTAGAAAATACATCTTTCTGAACTTTTATTGTTTATTACCAGTATTTGGGGAATGGTGCAAAAAAAAAAATGCTTGCTGATGTTTTGTTATGTAATTGGATTAGCTGTTCCATGCTGTCTGTTTAAGCTCTCACAGAACTGTGCATGCTAAGGGATCCTGACATATTCGGTCCAAAGTTGCTCTATTCGGTGATAGGTTCATTGATTATATTTAGGATTTGAGCTCAGTTTCTTCACTTGTTTTGGTGCTATGTATTAATTTTCTTCGGTCCTCGTTACCTGTTTCTCACCCCTTTTTCTCTGTTGTTCAAGTTGTTATCTTGCTCTTGGCGAGATTGGCAATGCATCACGTTACTTCAAGAAACTGTTGCAGTCTACTGATGTATGTGTGGAACGGAAAATTATTCTGGAAGCTTCAGATGGCCTACAAAAGGCGCAGGTACTGTAACCAGTTTGTCAATGCTCGATATTCTTGTGATAACATCTTTGCACTCTGCATTGTTTTTATATCGTGTGATGGTAATAGACTGCTTCTGTCGAGTGAAGATTGAGCCAGATTTCTTTTTGCTTTTTTTTTTTTTCTGAATGGCAGAAAGTACTCGATATTCTTGTGTTAACATCTTTGCACTCTGCATTGTTTTGATTTTGTGTTATGGTAATAGACTACTTTTGTCGAGTGAAGATTGAGCCAGATATCTTTTTGCTTTTTCTGAATGGCAGAAAGTATCGGAATGCATGGATAGTTCCTCTGCTTTTTTACAACAAAGGACCTTCCCTGATGCTGAAAGGGCTCTGGAGATTATCTCCGAGGCTTTAGTTATAAGCCCATATTCAGAGCAGTGGCTGGCAAGTAAAGCTGAAGCACTTTTCATGGTATGTGCTTCTGTGACAGTGCTCTTCTTTTCTCTATCCCATTTCACCTACCTGTCCATCTACAACTTGCAGCAGATATTGTTTATCTTTCAAGTCGTGATTATGAGATGTTCCTCTTCTGCAGTTGCGGAGGTACGAAGAAGTAATACAGCTGTGTGTACAGACTCTGGCAACTGCTGAAAAGAATATTTCGAAATCTCGGTCCAGTGAGCTATTATCCAATATGGATGCGGAGCTTTTGGAGAATTACTCTTTTTGTATATGGCGGTTTGGTTTTATATTCAAATCAAACTTCTGTCTAGGAAAACTAGAAGAAGGTATTGAATTTCTGGAGAAGCAAGAAAAATGGAGTTCTATGGTGGCAAAGTAAGAATTCCCTTACATATTCTAATTACATCTTTCTTTTAATAGGTCTTTAGCATATATCTCAAATTACATGATTGATGTGAAATTATCTTTAGGTATGGAAATGAGATGCTCGAGTCCCAAATACCTTATCTTTCCACTGCACGTGAGCTAATACGACATAAGGTATGTCACTGGATTGAATATAAGCCGTGGTCTCCATAAGACTGGATTATGCATTTTTACCCAGGATAAATAATGACATAAACTTCAATATGAAACTTTTCATGAAGCAAATTGAAATTTTACATGTTGATAATATACTGACCCCTTCATGACAATATCCTTTGAGGGGTTAGTGTGTCTCTGGTTAGCTTGTTACCACATTGTTTTCATGTGTTGTATAGGATGCTAAGACGTTCTAAAGTTCCAAAAATTAAAATGAGTGGAGAAGGGTTTAGTGGAAAAATGTATGGCCTTGCAGTTAAAGACTTAAAGGTAAAAGCGAGAAAGAGAAACACGAAACTGATAGTTGAGAAACGTGGGGAGGTTGAAATGTGTGCAACCTCACTGAACTATATACAGAAGGTTATCTCGAAAGGACCCAGAGGGAATGTGAATAAGTAATAAAGATCGAACTGCCAGATAAGTGAGAACACTACACAAAGGCAACAGGCGCTGTAATATGGAAGCAAAGATGAACAAGAGAAATTAGCAATAGAGCAATTATATCGAAACAATTAGAAATAAGAATATAAGATTAGCTATATCCTGGAATGATCTCGAAGTACTTTCTTTATGATTAGGATAATTACTTGCTGGCCCTGCCTGAACTTCTTGTTTGTTATTACCATTGATTGTTTTGGTTTTCTGCAATGTGAGAGATCTGCTCTTAGTTACGGTCGCTCCTTCCTGTTCCCATTTCTGGCTATTTCTTGGTTATTATCTTGTTTCCAGCTATTTTTCTAATTTGATTTATGGTTGTTACAAAATGAACTTCATGGACTCCTTTCTATAGTTTCTTTCCCCCTTGGCAGAACTTGTGGTTTTGACCTAGCATTGAGTGTTTGGGATTTCTATGAAGTGATAGAACTGTTGTCGACTGCAGTCTGCAGGTAATGGAGCTTTTCAATCAGAAAGACACACAGAAGCTGTTGAACATTATACTGCAGCTCTGTCTTTCAATGTAGAGTCTCGTCCCTTTGCAGCTGTATGTTTTGGCAATCGTGCTGCTGCGTTTCAAGCATTGGGTCAGATCACTGATGCAGTAGCCGATTGCAGTTTGGCAATTGCTTTGGATGGAAATTATTTGAAGGTTTGCTTCAAGTACTAGCACTCTTTATTCACTTGCTCTTAGAGTTGTTTGTAACACCGTATCTTGAAGTACATAGAAAATCTTCCGCCTAGTATATCTCACTCTTCATTAGAAAAAACATTTATATAATATCCCACCCGTTGGATGATTAGATTTTAAAAGGGAGGGGGTGAAAATTTTCCTATACTCTCAGCCCTCAGGGGATACAGTATAGAAATATTGCTGTACGACAGACCAATCACCCAAGTGATGCTCCATTAGACTGACCTCCTCAATCCCCCAACAGAAAGTGATTTGTGTACTCTCATCTTAATAGAGAAAAGATACTGTATTCCTCGCTTAGGGCAAACTGGTAGTCTTATAGGAATAGTCATTTAAGACTTGGAGTAAGAACTAAAGGTGTGTCAGTAGACATGGTTAGTTTTGGTTCACTGTGATGTCCTTAGTTTTGCGCTCCTGATTATCAAGTGAAACCTGTATCTTCTATGTTATGACTTATGAGACTGCATTAGGTCCACTTGCATGAATCTTTTTTAAAAAGAAAATTTGTAGCTGTGTCGATAACTTTATCATAAAAACAACATAAATAAGTTTAGCTGTCGACTATCATATGATATGATTATCCTACTTTGCTTGTAAGAACTGTTACTGTTAGCATAGAACAGGCTAAAAGGAGTTTGAACCTGTCACGAGACTCGGGTCATCATATTTTAATGAGTTTCCCTGTTTGATGGGGTGCAACAACTAGCTGACATCACCGAAACAAGAGTTTCTAGACTTTTTGTTCTATATTCCGTATATACTTTTAGGACATCCTGCGTTTCTGCTTTGAATATATATAGATCTAACATTTAAGCAAATTCAGGCAATATCCCGAAGAGCCACCTTGTTTGAGATGATCAGAGATTATGATCAAGCAGCAAAAGATCTTGAGAGGCTGGTCTCTCTCATAACCAAGCAGGCAGAGGAGAAGGCTGGAGCTTCTGTGCCAACAGGGTCACTAGCTGATCTGAGACAAGCTCGTCAGAGGCTCCATCAGATGGAGGAACAGGCTAGAAGAGGGATACCTTTGAATTTTTATCTCATCTTGTAAGTGTTCTCTCATGAACATAAGTGCGGTTTTCTGATTCTCGACTTTAGTTCTATTTAATGTTTACCTCGAAATATCACTGGGATTTTGATGCTTGGCTATGTTATTGTCCGCGAGTACCCGTCAAAAAATTCAAGTGTTTGAGGAATAATGAGAAGTAGTTTTTCGTGTCTACTAATATCAGTTCCTATCTCAATGGCAGGGGTGTGGAGCCATCCGTCACAGCCACAGATCTGAAGAAAGCTTATCGTAAAGCTGCTCTCAGGCATCACCCTGATAAGGTGATATCCCTTACATAGGCTGTCTCATTTTGTTTATCCTATGTATGTGCTTCATTGACAAATTCCTTGTTGCTATAGGCTGGTCAATCGTTGGCCAGAAGTGAGAGTGGAGATGATGGACTCTGGAAGAAAATAGCCGAAGAGGTTTATAAAGATACTGATAAGCTTTTCAAGATGGTTGGCGAGGCTTATGCTGTTTTATCAGACCCTACAAAGGTGATGTAAACAAGCTCTTGCATCAAATTGTTTCTGCAGCTTATGTTGCTTCCTTTCATGTTATGGTAATTGTTTAAGCTAGCTTATGTTCTATGTAGTAGTGTCTCTTTTGTATTTTTCCTCAAATCAATTTTTTTTTGGTTTGTTTATGAGATCACATGAGACATATCATGCTTGTGCTGAAACTAGTTTCTGATTGTCAGTATTGAAATCAGTTGTTTCAAAGTCATTTTCAAGTTCATCCCAAATGTTCATACCAAATGCCCATACCCAAGCAAGTAACAGTCATATGCTCAAACCAGATAGAAGTATCGCTTTCACTCTTTAATTCTTGAATTATTTTCGTCTTAGCCAAAGTTAAGAGTCGAACTGAACCCAAGGGGGCTGTACCTGCCTCCTGCTGTAGGCTGCAAGTCTACCTCACAAACAAATTTAATAGTTTTTAATCTCTAGAGGGCCTATTTGAGCTCCTAGCTTAGCTGTTGGGTATCATTTCTACTCATCCATGAATTGGTTGCCTCTTTCTGAGTCCAAGACGCGAGTTATTAACTTGAGATGCTGATTTTTTTTGTTGCAGCGCTCGCAATATGATATTGAAGAAGAGATGAGGAATGGCGTGAAGAAAAACAGCAACAACACATCTAGAATGCCGAGTGATGCTCCCATTTATACAGAAGAAAGAGGTGGTGCTCGCCGACAATGGCGAGAAGGTTGGAGATCTTCTGCCAACCCTTATTCTCGAGGATTTGAGCCAACGAGACCAGGTAGATATTACTGACAAAAGAACAACCTCGTGTAAAGATTTGGAACGAAGACTTCCTCAGTCTGAACCTTGTGAGTTCAACTCGACTCGTTTTCTTTTTGAAGAATTGATGTGTGATTAGTCCACGGCATATGTTGAAGTGGGGTGTAAATGAATTTTCCCACTTAGCCATTGTTTTACAGAAACGATCTAACCAAGGTGAACCTGTGGTCAGTGGTTAGTACATACGAGTAGTTCAAATGTGAAGAGTGTCCTTTCTCCACCTTATTTTTTTCTTTTTCACCCCTTAGCGTTCAAGTTTTGAGGGGGTTGGTTGTGGGCGAGAATTTTTCCGTCAAGATTTTGTAAATGTCGGCATCATGTACAGAACGAAGAATTTCTTTGATTATAATGGGAATGTGTTCAGCTTTGTTTTGATACTGCAAAGAAGCCTAGAAATGCCCACAATTTTTTTTTTAATTCTTTTTTTTGTTGCAAAGAAGCCCAGAAATCCCCTGTAAATCTTCAGAAAGAAGCTGCAGGTAATACTATCATGTCTATCAAAGAAACTTGTTTTATTCTTTTTGCGTAATTATGTCCAAAGCAGAAAGCAGAACTCATTACAGAGATGTGAATTATCAACCCTTTTTTTTTTGTACGAATTATCAACCTTAAATACGCATTACTTGCTCATATATTACACATATTGTTTCTTTACAACCTAAGTGAAGTCCCTTACTAAGTTCTTTCCACGTGCATTGATAGTTCAAATGTGTTGTTGGCTGCGGCCTCCGTTGAACAGATATTTGAATTATCAACCTTAAATACGCGTATGTGAAATGAACAATCTGTATTTCGATTCATAAGGGAAACCTCTACATATAATTCTGTTATATGCAATACACAAATCTTTATGGAACAGGCAAAAATAATAAACCAGATCATCGATGTCTCAAACTATTCTCGAATGTGTTCCGACTGAAGAATAACCATTAAAGTTAATCATTTTCGCCATCATCAACTGTAATGTAGCAATGCTGCAGCTTCACACACACTGAATTCGCCAGGAGGGTGTTTCTAGCTGTAGAATGAGTATGTTTTCGCAGAACGAATGATCTCTCTTAGTGCTCCGATGGGTGATAACACCATTATAAGAACTCCGAGGACGATGCAAATCTGTAGTAGTTCAACAAACAGACATGATTAATTTTCAGGTAAACAAAGTTGGAAATTAAAAGAAGTGTGTTGTTTAAAGAGAAGAAATTGGGTAACATACCCAGTTGATTGTCCATGACAGGCCAAATCGCTTTGGTTTATAGATACGAAGCCACATGATGCATGGGAGCTGTATAATTTACGATCAAGGTAAAACATGTAAGCAAGGGTGCACGTTACACTCGCAAGTCGAGTGTTTTGATCATATGAATCGAAAATTGTGACTTACAAAGTATGTGGTTGGGGCAAATGCGAATCCTCCAAAGAAACCTAGAAGGCCGCTGAAGAAGGGGAAGGTCATCCCGATAAACATGGTAAATCCTATCAAGTTATAAACAACAACGATGCCTTAGTCGCAAAATAATATCGTGTGAGTGATATGAATACATACATCAAGAAAGTTAGGTACTTACCAACATAGAGATTGCGGGTAATAAACCTAAGTGTCCAAGTTGGCTTGAATTTCATTTTCTTTACTAACACGGTCTCGATCATGTCAAACACCGGCATAGCATATATCTGAGTCCAAAAGCACGTACAACAATTCATTATTAGTTCCTAAAAATTAAAGGTCTGAAAATATTGATTATATTACGTATATCAAGTTTTGTGAGGGAGGAATATAAAAATGGAAAGAAATGAACGAAATGAAAGAAGTACGAGAGATCACCTGATAGCTTCCAATAACGTGGATGACGACGAACAAGTTAGCCATAGCAATGAGCCAATTAGGCTTATTCAAGGTAATAAGGATGTCATCGGAGACGGAATTGCCAAACATCCAGTATCCGATGAGAGAAACAGGGAAGTAGCAAAGAGCGACGACAATGTAAGCAACAATCACACCCTTCCACATAGGGCCCTTAGAGGGCTTCTCAGGGGTGGAAGGGATGGTGGCCTGAATTTCGAGTACGACGTTGTGGCCTGCGTACGCAAAAGCCACTGTTCCTAGCGCATTGAAGAAGTCTAGAACCTTTGCTCCGCTACTGTGACCAACCAATGCATATGATACATCAGGTTGTAATCCCTTGTGCAATGATGCTGACCATGCTATGGTTGAGTAACTGTTTTTACACCAAATCAAAACATACATTAGTGCTAGTGTATAAAAAATAGTGGGGTTTTCACCCGGACCCCATCATTTTTCACTCGGGCCCCAAAACATACAAAGTATAACCAATGAGCTTAACACTAGTAACTGTTTTCGTGAAATAGGTTCATCCAAAAGTATATGAAATAAGTCATAATGTCGAATTTTGGTAAACGTACCTAAGAGACATAACAGCCGCAGCCAAGGAGACACCGGCGATAGAGTTAAAGTTAGGAAGGTGAGAGAGAACAAAGTGAACGGAGGCAAAAATCATGATGAAGTAGGTTTGTTTAATGTTGTCATTTTTGCATTGTTTGTGCGCACAAATAATGTCATGGAATTTCTTAAGGGATTTGCCACCAGTGACCATGTAGACAATGTCTACACCCACTTCCACAACTAGCTGTTGGGGAACTACAATCCACAACCCCAACTTCTCTCCGAATGCATGCTGGCCGAGCTCGTGATACCGATCAAACCGCTTTCCCGGCACCATCTCGTGCATCTCTACCATTTGCCATAAGGTGTAAAATGTGATGATCCATGACAGTACTAATATGACCACTCCAGGTCCCCTGCAAAAATTAAAAATGCATTGTTAAGAGTACACAATCATCGTTTTGTTTGTGCATCCATCATCAACTTAGTTTAGACGTTTGATTGAAATGTTTCAATTACACACATCATGGGTAATTAGACTTGGTCGAATGATATCGACAAGTACCATTTTAAAGGATTCATCAACTTAACTAACTAAGCTAGCACCAATCACTCCTCAGAATTCATGATCGTCTAATAATATCCATTGCAAATTTTGTGTCGTTGTCTTGTATCACAACCCTAAAAGATATTATATTTTATGTATATTGATAGGCGAATCAATTTACATGTCATTTTTCACGTAATTTAGTTACCCGACCCCGGGAAAAGAAGTCATAGTATTTTGGACCTCCAAAGTAAAGAACAACGTACCATCCAAGTTGAGACATGGCATAAGGAAGACCAAGAACACCAGCACCAACCATAGCAGTGACATTGTGGAAAGCAGAGTACCACCATTTTGCATTTCTTGCGGATGTAATTGGTAGCCAATCGTCTATTTCCTTTTGTCTCTTCAACTCATCCGGATCCATCTGATTATTACAAAAAATTTCGATTTATATTAATTGTTTAAGCGACTCCAAATAAACATAAACGGATTAAAGTCTAGCCACATATTCAATTTGCGTTCTCAATATAATTGATATTTACAAAATCAAAACAAGCTAAGTAGTCCTCACATTCAAAAATTTAGTTTACAATCAATCAAAATTTTAGGAGTAAACTCTATGCTCACGACTTTAGGTGTTTAGTTGAAAAGTGAGTTTGCACGATATATACAAGTTATATATGTACATGATACATAATACGCGATAATCGGTCTAGCAATAACTGTACCATCAAATGCTTAACGATCTCAAACAATTTAAGAGTGAATGATTCTTTGAACTAGACACAAGAAAAGGCATTACCAAAGATACAAGGAAGATATTTACTCGTGATAGTGAAGATACGCAAAATTAATGGTAACATCCATGAAATGAGGTGGTTCACGGATTAATTAACTACTATGAACCGCCGGCTCAATTGGATAAATGAGACAGTTGGATTTGAGCTTTAAACACTCCACACCCACTTACAACATCAATTTCTTTATTATTATTACAATATATATATATATATATATATTTTTTTTTTTTTTACAATATTACTAGCTAGTAAATTCTCCCTAAAACTAGCCCTTTTCACATGGTATACCATGTTGATTATATGAAATAATTGTAGGAGATCGAAAAAAGAAATAAGAATTGAGTGGTGCAAGTAGCTCACAACTTCACATGCACATCAATTATTCTTTGGTTAAATATTATGCAAGTATACATATAATTAAATACCATTAATCCATTAATCCATTATTAGTTTTTGACTTGAATCTTACATTAGTAGTCATCCACTAAAGACAACCAATTTCAGGAATACTGACGTAACTTCACTTTTCCACAAATCGACAAGACAGTCATCTGATATTTGCAATCAATTTGATATTTCAATATGTAAATATTATGATCTTGACATGTAATATACTATCCTTTTTGTATTCTTTATCTAAATTTATACATTTGTCATTCAAATAGGGGGAGAAATTATCAAAAGCTTAAACTCATCATAAAAGGGAACTAAATTTTCATAAAACTAAATTTTCTCAAGTTCAAAGGCATGTAATAATGGCAATTGAGACAAATCATGAGGATCAGCCAACATTGTACAGTACAAACATAGTGAATTAAAATGAATAATGCCACACCATGATACCAACCATAAAAACAGGCCATACACTATTCTTCCCATGTGTATGACCTATAACTAAGCTTAAATCTTCACCAAGAATCAATGTTTACTCTAACGAACCCATTCGATCATGTACACCAAGTTATTACCATATCATCTCATCTCATGAAGCATAAAATTGAAAAAAAAAAAAATCTACTTTCCGATTTCTCAAATTAGAGAGTGAACATTTCGAAAGTCAACTTCTATATCAAAAGTCAACTTTTATCTAAGATGTACTCCTAAGTAAATCATTTTACTGACATGTGATGATAAAAAGTCAAACATTAGAGAAAAAAAAAAGATGATATCATTTTCACCATTATGGCATTATCATTGCGAACACGAAAATGAAAACAGTTTTCTTACAAGAATAAACAAGCACACAGTAATAGCCTAATTTAAACAGAGAAAAAGAGTAGAGATGTATTACTTCTTTGTTAATGCGGTCGTAAGAAGAGTTGGCATTTGGAGGTATTGTCATAATAACTTGATCCAAATTATTTGTGGGATTTTCACTTTAATGACTTTTGCCAAAAAGATTGGAGATTTTGGTGTGAAAAGTGAAAAGCAAACAAAAATTTCGGATAAAGACGGCCGAAAAGAAAGAATGCCATACACTTATTGGGTGTGTTCTTACAATTAAATGGCATTCTATAGACTAATCATCAAATTAATTAAAAGTCCCTCACACTTACATCCTCGCATGAAACTTTGTTGAATATTCTAAGTTCTTAACAAAGAGTATATTAGACACTTCTTTTTTAATATTTCTCTTACCTTGTTCATGTGAAAACGATCCAAGACTTTTAAGAGCTTGAAGATGACGTTTTGATTGTTGACCTTGACTTATTCTTAAGCATTTTGGACAACTAATGATAAGACATTTGTGTACTAATTTCCACTATATATTACAAATAAGATGATACCTCAAATTCAATATTCCTCGCTGGAGATATTCAGCAGGCCGAAGCCAATTTTCACGGTAATCAAATACTTATATTATAATAAATACGTAATATATAATACAGTCGTGGATTTAGTGATCGTTTGGCTTGAATCGGGAAATTGAAAATTTCATTTCCCAATAATTAGAAATTCATAAGAATTCCTTCAACGTAGTTTGTAATTTCACTTACGTATTGTCACTTGGCATGGGCGACTCGGTAAGTTTTCTTTTAGAATACCCAATCCAACGATTGTGATAATATCCAAACAAATGTCAATTTCTTAATTCATGAGACTTCATTCTACTTCGCTATTAATATCATGATACTCTATACGAGTAATTTTTAATCCTCAATAAATAAAAATAACAAGTTGATCATGATGGTTCATTGACTAATCTACTGAAAACTTGATAGCATGCTAATCAAAGACCGCCCAATTCCACAAGGATTTTTAACAATTTATGCCACATTCATGCTAGTGAACAACGGCATCATATCAAATAGGTGGGCAGAACGTGAATTATATATGCAATTAATTTTCGTGATTTAATGCCATAACAATTGAAAATTAAATATTGATAGATCCAAATGTTTTAGCATGTCACATGCTCTATTTTTGCACCTTGTTGCTTCAACGAGAAGATGAAGAAAATGTCTACCTAGGATACTTTGTTTTCTCAAATACAAAGGTTTTTGAAGGAAATACTAAATTAAGGTATACGCATATAAAATACGAAGAAATTTAAAGTAATAAACAAAAGAGTATTAAAAAATTGCACGATCATAGATTTAATAAAAACATTAATTTACGGATAACATGGCTTATAATGAAGGTAAAGACAAATTCTACATCTAAGTGATCATATAGGTCGAAGATAATTAATCAATGATACGAGTATAATTTATCACAACTTTATAATCGATAAACAACTTAAGGGCGTTAAGGTATAAACATTTCATATTTACTAGGAAAAAGATGGCAAGATAAAAAGAAAATGAAATGAACAAACAAAGTACACCAACCATGAAAATGGGTTAATTTCAAATTAACAATTCACGACTTATTCCAATTATTATTGTAATTCTTATGGTTTAAGAAAAAAGGACATATGTTTCGTGGCAAAAAGAGAAAATGACATAAACAATAATAAAAGTTCGATATGTGGTCGTTTGGTTGACTATTTAGTCGTTTTCTTAGAAATTCAAGCTTTGCCGACCACTAAGAACGAACCTTAGAACGAAAACACGATACACAGAGTGAGGGAGGGAGAGACATAGATTAAGAAAACTTACATCAACATGGTTGGGAGGAGCTTGATTAACCATAGCTACTAGCTTGATATGATATGATGATTATAAGTTTGGTAGATATAGATATGTAGGATATATAGAATCAAGGTGTAAGAAGGAAGATTCCAGAATATTTTTGGTAGGTTATCAGACCACAAAAACCAAATGAAATCAGCACTTCTATATATAGAGGATATAGAGGGAATGTAGGCAAAAGTGCAAACTGTATAAAGTTGTAAATTATAATATAAAATTGTATATTTATAGTAGAAGTAACAGCCTATTATGACCAATATAATCTCAGAGATTTCTTTAATAAGATATATGGGGTGTATTCTCTGTGTGTGAAAATATCTGTCCTAATTTACGCGTTTTTTTGATTTGCTACCTTATATGATAAAAATGGCTGATTATCATATAATATAGGAGATGATGATGATGATGTGTAATTGTGTAAGTGTTAATGTGTATGTATGAAAGTATAATCAAGTTGAGTATGTTGACGGATAGCGTTGACTTGAGGAGTCTATGAATCTATCTTCCTCGATCACTCTTCTACTTGGAAAATTCCACGAACTCAAACAGCCCATACATATTGTAGTCCATACGTAATCGATTCTTGAATTGATATCATGATTTAAGATTTCATTGACCTTATCATTTTGATTATACGAACTAGGTTTGGGGTAGGATCAGGGATTAGTTTGGGCGTACGTGTCAGTCCGAATCAGATGACTCTACCCTTATAGTGTAATTAACTCAATATCGTAATTTTGTTAAGTCCATATATACTTGTATCGTAATTGTATACTACTCCATACTATTCAGCGGCGGAACTTGGCAGAGGGGGCCAAAATTTGAACCCTTGACCTTTCACTCAACATATTACATATAAAACCACCAAATCAAGTTCCATTTCATGACATTTTTTGGCCATAAATATCATAACCTTCGGGGCTCCGCTACTATTGACTTGAATGGAATCCCTGGTGGGAGGTGGAGGCACGGCTAGTACTCTTCTGACTCATCATGAATTTGTGGTTGACTTTTTGAGTTATCGGTTCTAGATATTGTCAAACTGATGAGTTAAATCATTAATTCTAATATTTTCCCTAAGCTCATAACTTGGATTTCGAATCTTAAAATCGCCATTGTCCCATATTATTATCCTAGGAGTAGTACAAGTTAAAATTAAAGTACAACCCATATTTTTCATCGTTTCGTTGAGTAGCATGGTGATACTTCTCTGCTCTCGATCGAAATCAAAAGTACAACCCAAGATAAAACAAATATACAACTTGGTCCAACAGCTTAAGTATTATCTCCAATTCTCCATATTGCCAAAAGAAAGAAAACGACAAAGATTATTTGTTAACTAAGTAAAAGAGACAAGAAGCACGAAACCCCCTGAAAGAAGGCAGTAAACTATAGACGAGATTCCGGTTCAAATATCAAAATAATATTCAACGCGCGAATTTTAAAATATATAAAGCTGGTTTTGTTCTTATGTGTTGCCGCCATCACATTGACGCTGACGCCGTTAATATTTAAAAATAACTGACCAATGACCATGAACCTTTGACTTTTATAACGGCTATAAAAATTTCTAGTTGACTCTGAAGTACCACCTAATAATTTGGCTTCTCTGGCATCTCTATCCAGCTATCGCCATTCCTAGGTATTCGTCTCGTCACCGGTGCACATATACTTAAGACGATGTGCGTTTTTGTTCAAATAAGAAACCGAGCGAGAGGGATTAAAGTCCATACCAAATTTTATATATCAAGAGACGGACCACAAAATACCAAATTACATACGGTGTACGGATGATAATAACAAATTAACAAATGATTATTGTAGCTTGTGTGTGACATTTCACTTACTCGGTATGTTACAATCTGAAAATTTGTACTTTATTTTGATTGGAGGTACAATGTTAGTTAGATAAGTACAATGTTATGTTTGATGCAAAATTCGTTAGTGGAATTGTCAAATGATGATGATTGATGACGTTTCAATATATCTTTCCCTCCGTATAAAACAAGATCAAGTGCGTACCACATGGTTTAATCCGATTGATTACTAAAGAATTTTGACTTAAAAAAATAACCCAATAATCATATAAGATTTATCCTCATCGATCATCATTTGAGACATAATTATTTTATTTCCCTTTTTTCTTATCATATATTTTCATTGTCTGTCGAGCAAAGTCTCCTAATTTTTATTTATCCCGAAAAATGAAAAAGAGAATTGCTACACAGTTATATTGTATTGACGGGACTTATACAATTATCTAAAAAAAAAATTCAGGTGAATGTCGTTGAAAATGTGAAATACTAATGCTATTTGCATTGTTCTTTATAAAAATATTATTGATGAAATGAAATGTTTGTCATTTATTTGATTACGGTATACTATATTTCTTGACACAGACTTGTAATACTAAGACTTTGAAAAACTCACGAGTCTAAGGTCTGTTTAATTTGCCAAGTCCTCGAACACTCATCTTTCATTACATTTTTTTTTCATTGTTAGGAAATGTCACTCACTCTTAGTTCACACGAAAAAAGAAAAAGAAATTGGAATTGCATGCGTTGAAATTGTAGCTGTTTATTTCAATAATTGGTGAACATGGTTGCAAGTAATAACGAAGCTAGGTCGTCATAGATCAGTATGATCAAATGTTCATATGAAATTATTGAGCAACTTCTATATATCCAATTCACATGGACTATTTAATTACAGGGCATAGACTTTAGCTGATAGTATTACGTAAGTCAACTAATGAATTGAAGTTTGTAAATTACTCCCTCCCTATGATATAGGTAGGGGCGCAAGGCCGTCTTGGAGATTTTAGGGGACCTGTGCGAGACTTTTGAATGAGACCCCAAAATCCTTAAACGAAAGGTTAAAGACGTAGTCTAAATCGAAGTTAATTAATTATATTACCGTCAAAGGCAATACAAAAAAGGATACGTCAAATTTACA
>JBBYHQ010212153.1:0-48903 GCA_038382645.1 Spergularia azorica
AAACTGAGTGAGAGAGAATCTTATTCAATCTAATGTGTGCATTTGGTTGACAGCCGAGTGGGAGAATCATTAGTGTCTTACTTCTGAGGGTGAGTGACATCTCAAGGAAGGAGGATCAAAGTCAGTAGGGAGTAGTCGAGCCTTGGGTGAGTTTACCTCAAGTTAGATTTCTCTTAGTTCTTGTATGAGAGTTGAGAAATCAACAATCATCAAGTTCATATCTGTTCTTGATCGTCTATTCTTATATGCTCAGAAATCTTCAGAAGACTCTGTTTTCTAATCTCCATAATAATATAATTATTTCCCCTAAAACTCATATCCTCAAAAATAGCTTAATTCCAATCAAAGATAGCAGTAATTCAGTTATCCAGTTCGATATTACAATTATAATTATATTATTTAAGTGTCCTTCCCTAAATGAATACGTGAGTGCATCACCCTTGATCTAGCATAAATTTCACACTAAACCACTCTTTATTTATTTTACCCTTTTTATTCAGAACAAATAATATGGGCATATGGGCCACTTTGAGCTTTCATCATTTACTCATGAGTGACAACAGCATAATAACATTATTACTGTTGAAAATTCAACGTCCATGAGCAACTCTGATCACATGCATGCATCTTTCATTTTTCCCATAACATTAAACAAACTCTGACAAACAAAAACACCCCAAAAATAGCCAAACAAATATTACCAACAAATATTAATAATTTACACAAAAATAAAATAAAAAAAAATAAAAACACTAAAATTTGCTGTAAAGGACAATGCAGCTTCACAGACAGTAATTAATTAAAAAATTTACCCCCCCCCCATATGATAAAATAAAAATAAAGGGATAGTAGGAGCCTTTTTTTGGGTTGTATACAGCTGTCATTCACACAATACTATGAACAAAAAAACAAGTTTAATTTTAATAAAAAAAAAAAGTGACACTTCAATCACTCACTCACATTCACTCATCAGCCACCACAATAAACAAATAAATAAAATAATACCAATACCCAATTTCTCAGCATTTTGTAATGTAACCCTAACAATGCTTGAATTTACCAAAATGGGTCTCTAAAATTACCAAATTGGGTCTCAAATTCCAGAAAATTATCAACAAAATTTGACAAAGAAAACACACAGATCAACAGAATTCCCAAAAGGGTACCTGAAAATATGATCAAGTTTTGATCTTTCCACCAAAAATATGATAAAGTTTTGATCTTTTATTTACCCATCAAAAACTTATGAAATAATGAAATATGATTTGAGCAAAAATATAAATAAGAGGAGAGAGAAAGTAAGAGAGAGAGAGAGAGAGAGAGAAATATAAGTAGTACCTCAGGGTAAGGAGGGAGAGAGGGAGGTCTACCAATCTCCTGAGTGGCCATTGAAGTCTGTTTGTCTGTCTCTCTCTCTTTAGTTGTTTGATGTTTGATGTTGTTGTTGGGAAGGAGGAGAGAGAAAGTGTGTGAGTGAGAGAGAGAGACCCCACACAAAGTAACAAGTAATTCTAGTTTTTCTAGAGAGAGAAAGAGATGAGTGGGTGAATCAGGAAGAAAGTGCAAATGAGATGATGAGAATAAGAGCAAGAAGAGAGAGATTAAGGGACTGTTTGGGTTAGAGATGGAATTTTGGAATTATGAGAGAGAGAGACTGTGTTTTTTTTAAGGAAAAAAATGATAGTGGGAGTTAATTATTTAATTAATTTGATTTAATTTTTGTGGAGTTTTAATTTTTGTTTTTTTTTTTTTAAATTTGATGGGTGAAGTATTAATCAACGGTTGAGAATTGGTGGAAGTTTGAGATCGGATGGTTGATATTGTGTTTGGAGATGTTTGGGTCGGATAAGTGACGTGGCGGGTTGGACTCATTTGGGTGTGTTTTTTTATTTGGAATTGAATATTGAAAGGGGTGAGACTTGAGAGGGAGAGGGACCTTCATTGGCTTCATCTTTGGAGTTGTCGTCATATAAAGTTGTCATTCAAAAATTAAATTAAAATGGATGAATAAGAAAATTAAGAATTTGGTGTTTCGAGAGGCTCAGGGCAAAAAGTGAAGTAGTAGTTCATAATTTGAAGTGGTAGAAACTAAATACTACGAGTACTAGATTCATTCATTGTCATCCTCGAACTGAATGGATCGTATTGAGTGAATTTTGCCTAATCTGAATGCATTGTTTGTTAAGTTGTGTCAGACGGGGTCTAAAGCTTCTTTAACTTTGTCGCCACCACACGTCGCCAAGCCGTAGCGGGTGCTCAAGCATTGTGATGGCAGATCTGGGTCAGTCCATTTATCCCGATAATAATATGTTCATGAAACACGGCTTTCATCTCTAGGAACAAGCCAAACCATTTGGACTGAGCCCAGCCCAAAGGATTACAGGCTTTTCTGCCCAATTGAAGGCCAGTAAGTAGCCCAATGATCAACACCGGCCCGAAAAAATGTCCAGGGCCACTATGATGTACTGTTTTGGGCCGAGATCGGTTTCGTTACGCTAGGGTTGGCCCAATATTTTCATACAAATTCTCATTTTCTACAATATAAATACATTTTAAATGCTAAACTAATCTAGGGTTCTGAAAAATAAAATCGAGAAATTTTCTTGAGCATTGTACATACTCCGTGCAATTGTTTGTTGAATAACTCCTCGAAGTGCACTACCAATCTAACATATAATTTGCACCTAATTTTTTTACTTTTGGTGACATGAAAATGCGGAAATATCTCATTCTCAACCAGTTGATAATTGTAGATTCCGACAAAATGGTAGGAGGTGTACGTCTTACAATTGATGCAGGGATACACGATCAAGTGAATCATGCATGATGTGACAAAACAATAATCATATGGAAAGGAAACTTCGTTCGACGGCGGTATCTTGGCAGGTTTTAATTGCATAACAGCCAAAGGATGTGTTGCAGAGGAATGACGGACGACAAACACATTTATGAGGTAAATTGCTGAACCCTAATAATAAAGTTCTATTTCCATACATCCGTTACATTACTTACATAAAACTTGTTAATATTGATTAATTGGTGATATAAAGTGTGTGTGGTGATAAGCTTTGGCTTATGAATTTACTAATGACTTTTCACAATGATTATCTCTCGAAGGTTAAGATTGTCTTAGTGGTTAGAATTCAAACATAACTTTAGGGTTTGAAACCTGATATACCCACCCGCGCCTTTTAGTACTTCATATCAATAAGAAAAGTCACATAACATCTTTGATGTATGTTATACATGTGTCTTATGATATTAAAGTACACGGAATAATAAGGAAGAAAAGTTCATACAAAGATGAAAAATACATTTTGCTATTAATGATCAATGTTCTTTTTTGTAATTTTGTTACTCAACAGTTGGTTGTACCGAACATGCATGTTATATAGATTTCAGCTACGACTACGGCTTATCTTCAACTGATGAAAGCTAACAACTACCTACTACTAGATACACTACAATTACTACAGAAAGGCTATGAGCTTTAGCTACAGTTACTTTTGCCGAGCAGATAGTTGCGAATTTTAAAAAAGGAATGATAAATGATTATATTTTGCGCCTGTTCGACAAAAGTCGCTTTTGCCGAGCAGATAGTTGCGAAATTTAAAAAAGGAATGATAAATAATTATATTTTGCGTCTGTTCGACAAAAGTCGCTGTAGCTGTAGCTCGTTGCGCTTTTATAGTTGTTGAGTTTTTAGGAGTTGTTAGATGTCAGAATTAGTTGCGAATGGCTGAAATTTAATTAACATGCATTTTTGGTACCAATATGGAGTAGTTGTTATGTTATCAAAATTACTTAAAAAGATACTGGTAGTTTGTTTAATTTTGTCCGCCATCAGATTAATCCAAAAACTACCTCACCACGCAACACAAACAAACACACTACCAAAGTTATGTAATTTTAAGTAGAAAGATATCTAAATTTGATGAAAAACAGTAACAACGCAAGATTAATGATTTTGAAAGATGGTAACATTTGAACATGATTTTGAAAGCTGCTAGGTTTAATGTTTAGACAAGATTTCTTGTTTAATCTTAATTTAAACATAGAAAAATTGAGACATTGGTAACAAAATTGAGTCAGAGTATAATGTGCATTGAAAAATATAAGCAATAACATTGATTGAGTTATGATAGCAAACTTGATTGTTTTGGTAGTAAAATTCTTGTGGTAAATTCATTCAAATAGACGATAAATGTGTATACATTAGACCTCTCACCGTGGGCATTTTGATGACGTCTCATATTTTAATGTACTACGACTCCCCATATTCTAATGTAGAGTCGACCTCAAATAATAAGATGTATCATTAAATGTGAGAATATTGATAATGAAACTTTTAGACCATCAAGTGGTTAATTTTTCTTTTAATTGGGGAGACACCTATTATGATGATTGATGAGAGTAGAGGTATACAAGACGTGATACGGTTGTTTTTAACTTGAGATTTGATCATGCATATTGCATGGGGCAACAAAACAAAGTTTGAAGTTGCTATGAACTTTCAGTATCTTGCGCATTCATGTGAACTTATAGCATCTTATATCCAACTTTGGTCGAAAATGCGTTTCACCTTTTATGGATGTTTAGCACGCAAAATTAACCAAATAATCACTACAAGTCTACAAGTATTGTCTCATGCTCATGACCTTTCTCCTCAATCACCATAGAATCTAGATAAATTTATTTCCGCTCCATCAAATCCTAAGAAATTATCAACTTTCTCATAACTAGAGTCGTCTATTATTTGCTTAGAATGAGAAATTTTGAGCTAATGTTAAGGTTTTTTCTATTCTTTCATCTCTTGTCTTGCTCTTTTACTGCCGTGGTTGAAAAGATCACTTGTTGTACTCATCTTATATTTGATTTCTGAGAGTCACGCACACTACTAAAAGCATAAATAAAATTAAAAAATTTATTAATCGGTGCGTTTCTTTCCTCATCGTCAATCATTTTTTAGATGGAATCTATTTAAACTTGTCAAATGTTGTCTCTATTCTATTTATAGATATGTGCTTACTTCACATATATACCTACATACTTTACATAGAAAAAAGAATATTATGATCACCAGCTTCCGTAAAATATCCCTTTTTTCTTTGTCCAATTCAAAACTCAGATGTACGTGTACTCCCTCCAATCCATTCATTATCGACCCCCTCCTTTGTCTTTGGATCAAATTTCTTTGCCATGTCAAAACAAGTGGGAGAAGGTAGGGTTATACTCTAACTGCTCACTTGCATTAATTGTTGCTTAACAAAACTTGGAAAGATAGAGGAATATATTTTGATTAGAACTCCTACAAAAATTATTGAAATGAAAGAAGTAAAGCTTTAATAATGAGGAGCAATAATTTGAACTTTGATATACCTAGAAACTTAGAACATTTATCTTACTCGAAAAGCAATGCCTTGAAAAAAAATCTTGTAATTTACTCCCTCCGTTTTTTAATGTAAGTCGTTTAAGGGTTTGGCACATCAATTAAGAAAATTTTAATGAGACTTGCACCCTTTAATTCCTCAAGTAATAATTGCCTTGAAAATAGGAGAAACAATAGCCATTACTAATGTTTATATACTGGATTCATGGTATTGAAAAGATATTCAAAGAGATAAAAAGTTGTTCATGGAAGAGAAATTAATGAAGAGACCTTGGGAGCATAAGCCTTTATTGAAAAAAATTGGTAATCACATGAGAGAGGTCATGGGGAGGTGAGAACGTCAAATAAAAAAAAAAATTTGAAATTTGCTAAAACGACTTATATTAAAAAACGGAGGGAGTAGTAGAGTTTATCTATGTTTTACATTTATACAAGTATTGAATAAACTAATGATGCATTACATATGTTATGTTTTATTAAACTTATTTTTTACTAGGATTTAGTTTAATTCAAATTAAATCATATATGATCAATCAACTTAATTTATTCATATATAATAGGGAAATTTTCCAATATGCTGCTCGGGCAACGAAGTTCTTGGTAATTAGCAAGGAGGAAGGAAGATCTCGAATACGCTGCTCGAAATAGAAAAAGGTGGATGCTGATAATCCGTACATTTAGTCTAGTCAACATTTGTAATGATCTAATTTAATTCAATCTAATCATATATCATACATTCACACATGCATATACCGTTCAGTCCATAATTACTTTTTAATCAAGGAGAACAACGATCGATAAGCCATTGCTGCAACCTTTAATGAGGCTCGATCATCGTGACATATTGTCTTCTCCAAGCTCCGAGGAAAAGTTGAATGTATATTGATTCTTGGTGTACGATATGATGCATGTCAATTTATATATGTCACAATTATGTATTTTCCACTAAAAGGAATATACTAGCGTAGTTTAGCCCCAACCTACACTGAATAAGTAGGTTACGATTGTATAAAGTATCATATAATAATACGTGTCGAGGATCAAAAGATTGATGGAGAAGATACAAGATAGATGATGCCAAGATTGGAATGCACCTTCCTCACTTTGTCTCTAGCTAAGCTTGTAATAAAACTACAATAAGAAGAAGGCAAATGCAACTTTTCGCCCAACTCCAATATTCTTGTAATTGATGCCTCAAATATTGATGATGGGGTTAAAACAATAATTCAGTATTTGTTGTGGGACGAAACCGTACATGATCAATCCTAAAGTGTAGCATCAACATCACAACCTACTACCTAGTATGGTCATCTCTCCTAGCTAGTAACACATGACAATAATTTTCCCATTCTTTTAAGGAGGGGATTTGTACGTAATAATTATAATTGGCTTTATGTTATAAACAATGACGGATATTGAATGTACCAAAATACAATTGTAATAAGCATACCACATATATATTGATCTCTTGTAATATTTCAGAGTTTGAGTGGTGAGACCTGCCAATTTAAGTTGAACGACAAAACATTCGCAAAACAATTGCAAAACCAAATGCAAAATCATTGAATAACACATCCTCCATATACTTGTAGATCTCACCTAATTAACTAAATGGTGATGAAGAGGCTTCGTATGGAGAGAGATATGAGACATTGTAATAAAAACGAGTAACAAAAATGGGTTTAACCTCTAAGACCATCTAACGGACGGATGACAATCTTGTATTCATGAAAGAAATCAAATAGGGATAGGGTTGTTGTTTTACACAAGGGGGAGAGTACACTAATCCTCTTACTTTCATTTCCTTAATCTAATCAAATGAAATTGCATAATCTTTAATATGATGACAAAATAGTTGTGATTTTATCTGGGATATGTCCGCTCAACCAAATGATGCAAACTAAAACAGAGTTATAGAGACAAACAACCTCAAGAATCTATAATTCGAACTCTATATTACCTTCTTTAATTTCAAACTCAACAGAACGAATATCATCTACCCACAAGGTTTTAATTTCCCTATATCATCTAATTGTTGGTTTTATGCACCTGAAATCACTTCATTCTTTTTCATATTAAGATCAGATTAATCTATTTGAGATGACAAAATTTAGTTTTTTCAAACAAAATCTTATTATATTCTATGAAGTGTACGATAACTAATACAAAAGTTAACTAGTTAGATAGATACTGAAATCGTACCACTCGGTATCACCATATTGTCTTTCATTTGAAATAAACTCACTGATATGACAAACGTAACGGCTCCTTCCTCGATTTGTCTTATATCATATATAAAGAGTTAAGGGAAGCTCAATTAGGTGAATCTGTCTTCACGCCCATTAAAATCGTACCTGTCACAAATAACAATTGTATACTTGTAAAAAATGTGAAGCAAAAACTTTCAGTTTTTATATAACCGAAACATCGAGTGGATCATAATCCATGTGGGCACATTCGTAAATTTGGATTTATTTGTCTACATTGGAAATTCCTCTATCTTCTTTATTACTCCTTTTTAAGCTGCGTCTCTTATAATCATTTAGCCCTTTTCCTTCTATCTCCATTTCAACGTTCGAATTATATTTTTATTCATTATTCAATATTTTCACATTTTAGTACAAATAGTAGAAAATGGCACTTAACCAAGAGATTTTGCTAGTCTCGCGCATCCGCAAGACTAGCAGAATAGTCGATTCTGATGAAGATGAACAAGATGAAGATGAAGAAGAACAAGATATCGAGGAATTCGAAGAAAAAGATATCTTACAAGTAGATAATGATAACGATGGTACAACTTCGAGTACTAGTTGTTTTGGGACCCTCTACAGTCTGTGTGGAGGGTCCCGTGAGAGTGGTGGAGGACGGAGAGGGGGGTTTGCCACGCTAGCTCTCGGGGGAGTCTTAGACCCGAGAGCAGCGTGGGTGCAAGAGTGGAATAGGATTTTTCTACTCGTGTGTGTCACCGGTCTTTTTGTGGACCCTCTCTTCTTCTACGCGCTCTCCATTAGCGAGGCGTACCTTTGCCTATTTGTGGACGGGTGGTTCGCCATTACAGTGAGCGTGCTCCGGTGCATGACAGATTTGTTGCACGTATGGAACATGTGGCTCCAGCTTAAGATGGCTAAGCACTTGTATATGGTTAGTGGTGAAGAACGATGTGGTAACTCATTTGGCTCGAAAAATAATGCTCGTTTGGTGGCTCTTAGATACTTGAAGGCAAGAAAAGGGTTTTTCTTTGACCTATTTGTTGTTCTTCCTCTACCTCAGGTATGCCAAACATTATACTTTCACATGTCAAATTTATGTTTCGTTGTCACAAGGTTCACATTACCTAGCAATTTGATTCCATTTATAGCTTATTCCGATATATGTGCGATCAATTGGATTACTAAACACTTGGTTTAAATTTCTCGTCACATAATTGAACAAGTTGGTGTTTAAATACTTCTAAAAGGTTTACAACGTTTTCGAAATTTCATGGCGTACACAAGACGGTTACTAGATGACGATTCATGTTAGCCGACTCCAAATCATTTTGGGAATATGGCTTGGTTGTTGTTGTTGTTGTTGTATAATTGAACAAGATGCTAGTTAACAATCTAAAACAACGAAACAAGCATGTTACGTTTGTATTATCACAAAAATCATGCATGCTTATTAGGCCTTTTTCATTAATTCAGTCATCATCATTTCCCATATCATCTGCTTATAAGTGGTTTTAATTATAGGGTAGATTAGCTCAAACTTTAAGTCTTTTCCATAGTTTGTTGGTTATTGGGTGTTTTAGCTTAAATGCCTTTTTAGAGGGTTTTTTGGATTCTTGTTTTGATCGATGAGTTAGCTTAAATGTTTCTTACAATAATAATAGCATAAAATCATAATTGAGCAAGTTTATGGCATTGGAAAGAACTTGATTTTTAGCTTAATTGATACAACTAACCATTGCAGTGACTACATTTTGATTCAACTTGAATTATATATTGTGACCTTTAAGATAAGTGCAAATAAGCTCAATTAGGGTTAGATTAACTCATTCTTTTTCGCTAAACAAAGGTAATTACTTACACAATGTTTTTTTTTTGAAAAAAAGTCCAAGTTCGTAAATAATCAGCTCATATTAAGAGAAGATTAGTGAATAAGATTAGCATCTTTATTTGAGGAAGTTTCTTAAAATATTAAAACTATTTTAGATTTCTCAAAATAAACTAATAAAAAACCATCTGCAAAAGTTACCTACTCGATCAGTAGTACTACAAGTTTCATCCTAAGTTCCTAACCCATACAAGTTGAACCTTTTCCATAAAATGGGAAGAACTAGCACTTGTAGAATACGGAGCCATATAGGCGAGCGTGGAATCGAAACTTTTTCTATATATGTTACCGTTAAAAAGCGAATCTATCCACCTAAAATCGACGTATTCTGACTAAGAAAGACACTATTTTAAAGATATATATATCTATAGTTATGAGCTTTTTACAACTTTTACGTGTTTAGATATACCTCTGGATACTTTATTTGATCCTCGGTGCATTCCGGATACCCCTAAAATCGAGTTTGAACGTTACTTAAACCATATGAAAAGATGGAGGCAATTTAGGAAAAGAGAGCGAGAAAGAATAAGTTGTGGAAGGGGGTTGTTACTTGTTTGTACGCATGCATTCTAAGAGAAGAGATGTCACTTGCATGCCGTAGAAGTTGTTTTATGTGCATGCAATAGCCGTTGAAACTCTAGAGAAACACGTGAGTTATCCATGTCTTTTACTAACTTCTAGAAAAAGTTGCCAGAAATTGTGAAGTTGACGATAAATTTCGGACTAGGATGCCTTACGCTTGATGGGTATGGTGTATATTTGATTATTTTCTCGGGAAAGGGCCATGAATTTGTCACATGAATCGCAGATCTTTGCCCGTATATGAATATATACGTTGGAAACAGTTTAATTGGTCATAGAAGATAGACCTATGAAATGAATAGGATCGATATCGTTTTTGGATTTCATTAAATCAAAATGCGATTTTTTTGGGGAGCAAAATCTAGTTTTAGAATGCCGGAAAAATGAGGGTTGGTTGATGCAGTTTCTAGTCGATATTAGTTGTTAAATAAGATAAAACGTTAGCTTCAAATGAGTTAATTCATACTTCTTCTGTGACAAATAATCGGATAATAGTACATCGTGTTCTTTATTTATGAGAAAATGGAAAAAAGCAAACGAAAATTAAAATGAAAAACCCCATTTTCCTGTTGTCGGAAATAGATTTTGGTTTTTAGAAAACTTTTTGTACAAAATCAGAAACAAAATTAGACAATGAAATTATTATAGGTAATGTCTCATTAATATCTCAATTTCAATTAAATACATTATATGCTGACTATTATTAGTTCATCTTCACATTGTATGCAGATAGTGTTATGGGTGGTGATTCCATATTTACTGAGAAAAGGACTTACAAATGCAGTGATGAATGTATGCTTGCTCATGTTTCTGTTCCAGTACCTCCCTAAGATCTATCACTCTGTCTGCCTCTTACGCCGAATGCAGAAGTTCTCTGGCTATGTCTTTGGCACTGTTTGGTGGGGATTTGCCCTTAATGTCATAGTCTATTTTGTTGCTTCACATGTAAGTCTCGCCCCCTCCAACACTGAGTATCACTAGGGTCTAGGCTCTAGTGTGCCAAAGCATATACGTGTTATGCCTGATCGTGTGAAGCACGAGATGCTAGCTAATAAATCTAAAACTGATAAAAAAACGCGTACTCATATTAATATGATGTATGTATGTGTGTGTTGTAGGCTGCAGGGGCATGTTGGTATTTGTTAGGGATTCAGAGGGCAACAAAATGCCTAAGAGAACAGTGCACTGATATGCAAGGTTGCAACATAAAGTTATTAGCTTCACAAGAACCTATCTTTTATGGTGCAAACACTTTGGTTAGTGATCACGCTCGACTTCTGTGGGCTTCTAACAGAGTAGCAAGGACTAATTGCTTGGACAGTTATGACAACTATGAGTATGGTGCTTATAAATGGGTCGTTTACCTTGTCACCAACAACAATCGATTTGAAAAGATACTTATGCCCATCTTTTGGGGGCTCATGACCTTGAGGTAATTCTTATATCTCGACATTACTATATGAGATATCCAATTTCAGTACCACCCTTTTATATATTTTTTATAAAAGAGTCCAAACTTATAGAGTCGTATATCTGACACGTGACTTGGTGATATTGAAATTGAGTAGCATTATTTACAGACGTCGTAATAACGTTCTTGTTTTGTAACAGTACATTCGGGAATTTGGAGAGCACTGCAGAGTGGCTAGAATCTTTCTTTGTAATCATTGTCTTAACCAGTGGATTACTACTTGTTACTATGCTGATTGGTAATATCAAGGTAAATTCAGTCTCTTAGGACTGATATAACACCATGATGTCGACTTTCTGAGTTACGCTACAACATAATGAGTCTAATGAGTTTGGTTAATATAAACAAATGCAGGTTTTTCTGCATGCAACTACATCAAAGAAGCAGGCAATGCAGCTGAGAATGAGGAACATAGAGTGGTGGATGAGGAAAAGAAAATTGCCTATTGGTTTGAAGCAAAGGGTCCGAAATTATGAATGGCAGCGTTGGGCTGCTATGCGCGGTGTTGATGAATGTGAGATGATCCGAAATCTTCCTGAAGGTCTTAGGAGGGACATCAAGTACCATCTATGTCTAGATTTGGTTAAGCAGGTAACAAACACACATCAGCCAGTCGATATAATTTTCGACTCAATTTTGATCTTGGATTATCCGTAAACAGTCTCTCTGTGTTCTTTAGGTGCCATTATTCCAGCATATGGATGATTTAGTTTTAGAAAACATATGTGACCGTGTCAAGTCTCTGATATTCACCAAAGGCGAAACGGTATGTATCAGCATAACACTAGCTACTGTCACATTTGCTTATATATGAGACATTTCATTAGATTTGCTCTTTAAAAAAATTGTCTGTTTCTTTTTTTCTCAGATCACAAAAGAGGGTGATCCTGTTCAGAGAATGCTGTTTGTTGTAAGAGGTCATCTACAAAGCAGCCAATTTCTAAGAGATGGAGTGAAAAGTTACTGTATGTTAGGCCCTGGTAACTTCAGTGGAGATGAGCTCTTATCATGGTGTTTAAGGAAACCGTTCATCGAACGACTCCCACCCTCATCCTCGACCTTAGTTACCCTCGAAACCACAGAGGCATTCGGTTTAGAGGCCGAGGATGTTAAGTATGTCACTCAGCATTTCCGGTACACTTTTGTGAACGAAAAGATTAAGAGGAGTGCCAGGTATTACTCCCCTGGTTGGAGGACTTGGGCTGCAGTAGCAATTCAGTTGGCATGGAGAAGGTATAAGCATCGGCTTACACTTACTTCACTGTCGTTTATTCGGCCTAGACGGCCTTTGTCTCGGAGTTCTTCCCTTGGTGAAGATAGACTGAGGCTTTATACTGCACTTTTGACATCACCAAAGCCAGATCAGGATGATTTTGAGTTCTGAAAGTAATGAAAATTATTAGATTCCTGTTAATTATCTCCTGTAAATTACTGCAACGAGGTAAAAAAATCAGTGGCGGAGTCAGAAATCCCAGAGAGTGCAAGACCAGATTCCACCTGAATCTTACTGGCCGCGTCCAGGACTCAGGAGCATGCATGTATGTACTCAGAAGTCAGAAGTCAGAACCTATCTATAATGTAGTCGATTTTCGATCAGTCCTTAAAACATGCATGGAGTTCGGGTTCTTAGGAAGTGAGGCAATCTAATGTAACTATGTATATATATAGCATATACATGTTGCTCATTACTTTCTCGATGTGCTATCCTTATACTCCGTATGCTTTATGTCTTTATGATGATCGCTTCGACTGGTAAATTGAGTTTCGCATATTTATTAGCAAACAACAAATCATTTTGAGATCAAGGCTTTGTTGTCGTCGTTATTTCTTTACATTTGCGACATCAACTAAAGCTGTGTAAGTTAAATTGTTCTTTGGAGGTGTAAACAAGCGAGCCAGTACATTCATAAATGATGTCAAATCAGGTGGCATACATCTGAAAGTTCCTATTATAAATAACAAATGAAGTTGTTTACAGAGTTGACAGTAGATTAGAAGGCTAATGTTGCAGCATTTACAAATCAGAAACATTCCTATACTAGTTACTTACTTACTTCCTGACAGAACAGCAGAGAGACTTTTGAATTTTTATGCTGGGTTAGACAGGAAGTCAGGAACCCACATTTGAGTTGTAAGAAGTATCCATATTGACAAAGTAGAAGAGCGAAGACTTTACAAATTACAAGTTTTGGCAATTGGTTTTAGGACGGAACTCCGCTAAACTTGTGCGCTAGATTACTTCTCTTCTATGAACGGGCCTGTGGTTAGGCTTTTCACGAATTTAACAGGTTTCAAGCTTTGATAGCCTCAAAAGATGAGAGTTGAGTGGACTCAGCTTCTGGTCCAGTTGAACCCTTAAAGAGCATAAAAGCAAGGTTTCCAATGTTAAAATAGATGAAACAACCATGACAATGTGTGACAAATGACCCGAAGTCCGTCCCAACTATGCATTGCCATCCTGCTCCATACGCCATATCAAAATCCTGCAAAACCACACACGAAATAAACGTCACTTGAAAGATCGTTTTTTAGAAACACTTAGATAATGATGACTACTTGATAAACGTTAATCATACTAGGACTCAATCGATATACGACAACTATACACGTACAAAAAAAGCGTTACCTTTTTAATGAAACGAGCGATATCAGTGGATTCAGTGACATCAAAATAATCAAGGGCTTTAGCAGCTAGGTCAAGTGCATCTTTTTGCATGGTTTGAAGCATGTCAGTCTCACCAACAATTACCTTTCCTTCTAACATGATCACCTAATAAAAATGCTCAAAATTATATATTATCTTAATATGGATAAATTCTTAATATGATCAAACTTTTTTGGGTTCTTTTCTCCTTTTCTTTTGTAAGAGTTTAGAATTTTTTGGGTAAGAAAATGTAGGAATATAATGTTGTTGGTGAGATAAGAAAAGGGGAGATGCTAAGGTGGGTTATTTATGGAGAGGTGATCCTTTCTTTGTGGCCTTTAATTTGACACTTGTGGGCTTTGTTAAGGGACAAATGATCTTGGGTCCCTCTTTAGAAAGCCTTAGAAAGTTGGGATTTCTAATTTGCCTATAATTTGCATTTGGATTTTGGGTAGCCATATAGATAAATAAATAAAGGACTTCCAATTACAGCTCAAGCATAGTATGCATCCAGAATTATGAATATGGGGTTAGGAATGATAAAAGAAGGATTTGATGGCAACTGGCGGTATCGAATTTGAGTATTATTATATAAAATGTATCATGTAGTCATGAATACTCCGTAATACATATTCCCGAGGTGAATTTTGCTTTCCAAGACTAACTTTATCGTGGTATTTGTGTTCTTTTTTTCCTGGAAAACAGAAGACTGACATAAACGTGTTTTAAATTTGGTACCTACATAACAAATTGAGCTAATTATAAAATGTGCCCATATACTTATCAAGATGAATGAGATGGTTATAGATTATGACATTCTTCCTAAATCCTACTCGTAATTGACAATTTACTTTCTTTTGACATGTTTTAAATGCAGTTTATAATTATCGCAAATTATACCATGCTCCAAGGAGCACAAGGAGCATGGTGATCCTCCTCACAATAAAGCACTGAATAATTATGAAAAAATTTAGTGCTGGAAATAAATATTCATGCTAGTACAAAACAATGATACTCACAAGTATTTTGTTCATACCAAAAAAGTTACTAGTATGTAAGATATATAACTTGTTCAAATTAGATTTACAATACGTAACAATAGTGCCGTGGCAGAGCCTGGGCGAGCTGGGCCCACGCCCAGGGCCCCTTCATAGAAAACAAACATATACAATAAAAGCTCTTATTATAGCATGTATACTAATGTCAGCCCACTGGGTAAGACTAAGTTGACAAATATAAGTGGCGGGGGTTCAATTCATATTGCCAGCGTTTCTTGTTTTCCTTTATGCTTTTTTTTTTTTCTTGTACTCCGAATTTGGCTTCAATTATCCGTTTTTTCAACATTTTCCCATGTCCATTTTTTTTTTCTTCCTTCTATGTTTACATATACTTGAGCTTTTTTTCTTCCCCCTTGCATACCTTTCTAGCAAATACATTTCTTGACATATGCAAATATATGTGACCATGTTTTATGTATACAATTAACTTTTAAAGTATCACTCAATAAATAATTTTTAAGGTAGTAGCTAATATTTCAGATACCGACCGTATTAAGAAAAAATTAGGGGCCCCATTTTGAAAGTTCGCCCAGGGCCCCCGAAATCTCCCACACGGTAACAATGAGATCTACGCATTACTTAGTACGTCAGTGGAATGCAATGCTGACATAAAGGGTGCTCTTGACTCTTGTCCAGATATTTGGGAAGATTCAAGATCCAATCCTGAATATTCATATTTCATTTTTTATACCACCTTATAATTATGGCTAGGAAAAATCGTAAAATCCATTTGGTTTCTTATAAAAGCATGGCCTTAGAATTATGTAGATGAAATATGGGGCAGAGTATGTCCTGTTTTATTGGACTAGAGTTGCGTAAAGGTGACAGTTTTGGACGATCAGTTGATGCTTTCCTATGTGAACTTTTGCCTTCTATCGTCGTAAGTCTGGCTTCTCATGCGCCTTGGCTATGGCATTTGAACATATTAGCATTTGCACTTACACAAGTTCTCGCAAATAGATTCTTGTTGAGAATGCTTTATCTATCAATTACATTGAATTTAGCACTGTAAAAAAATTGGTCATTTTATCGGCGTGAGATACTCCTGGTCAACACTAAAAACGAACTACTACTGCACTTACAAGGGCTAAAAAAAACTAGCTCATTTCAAATATGGAAGCATTTTTCGAAGATTGCTAAATGAAACACAATGGATCAAATACTCTATAATAACATAAATGTTGAGGTCTAAGATTCAATAAAATTTATCTATTACGAGATAGGCGGTGTTTTAGTTCTCTTATAAAGGGAAGTACTAAATCCAAGGAGTGTTCAAACTACTCCACACATACAATTCGTAACCCTCTCCAATCTCCCTAGTGCATATCATGTATCACACGCGCATGTGTAATGCATGCGCCTAGAAAATGGATTTGTACTATGAAGCACTCTTTCATTTCGCACCAAAACAAAAAAATATAATCGAATTGAAGTTGATTTACGAGTTTCACTAAATTGTAATAATTGGTGTATAATTAACATTGATTGAACATTATGTGAATGAATCGAAATTAGTTTAAGTCGGAGATAATCTCTACGACATAGAATTCTAACATAACTAGAATATACCAAACACTAATATTCCTACAACCCATATTCCTAAGATAGATGTTACCATATCTCTAACAAGATGCTTAGGAACATAGATAATTAAAAGATGACAATTCAACTTTGATTGGAAGAGTCGCACCATTCACAGTTGGAAGGTTAGCATATAACGTCAAACTTTTCACAAAGTTGTGCTCTTTCCTCATCAGAGGCCAGAGCAGAAGTGGAAAGAGTGACTTCCATAATACGCACTTACCTTCCAACCATGACAACAAACGTGTCACCGACATCTTAGTGTCGGCAACGACTAACGATTCCTTCCCCAAAACATCAAACAATTCCAATAAACTCCGATCCTAACTAAGCACCAACACATACATTGACTCTTTACACATGTCATTCATCATTCTCTGTTCTCAAACATAGACAATTATTCTTGAACAATTATTCAATTCATATTCACTCCTTCGTTCTTTATTAAAATTTTGACCTGAATTACTCTCACATATTTAAATAAGCATGAAGAGATTAACATTATAACATTGTTGCTTTCGTTACGTATTACGAAGTATTGGCAAACATCCAATTTGCACTTAGAATAAGGTGGATTTGTACTTGCAATAACTCTACTCCATCTGTTAACATTCGATTTAATTTGCATCAATCATACACACTCAAATTAAACGTTAACATTTGAGGGAAGCGAAAAGAACAATCAGCCCGTATCTGCGAACATCTTATTTTGATTTATTAAATATTTTATTTGAATTAATTAGTGAAAATAATTTAAACCAAACATTAACAGTTTACGTAAACAGACAGATCGAGAAATATGCAAAGCTTCGTAAAGTTGTAACTTATAACACTATGCATGCAAATATGCAATCAACATCTTTGTGTTCATCGTAATAGAATTGTGGTTGAAAAGCAAATATCATTCGAGAAAATGTCATACGGAGTAGTTTGTATTTGATGATAGCTTAAAATCTTCACCAAGAAGCCACTTTTTTTTTCTTGGCCTCCTTTCTCTCTCCTCCACAAAATTCTCCATTCTCTCACCGCATCATTCCACATTTCCATACTACTACAAAACAATCTTTTCCATATTTTCCTAAACTTTTTTTTTTCTTCTCATTTTCTTCAACAAAAAGAAAAACCATATAACCCTGATCATCAAACAAGCCATATTATAAACCTTTTTTTTGTTCTTCCTTGTCCTCGACGAGCCAAAACGAGTTCGTTTTGATCGTCATGGCTCCGAACATGCTCTCCTGCTTCCGCAAACCAAGCAAGCACCACAAAAACGACGTCGTAGCGGCCGACGAGGCGGGGGAGGAGCAAAGGGGAGGAGGAGGAGGAGGAGGAGGTGATCAAAACGGTAGCGTAATGGTGGAGCTGTTCTCATCACAAGGGTGCAAAACGTCACCAGAAGCGGAGCTCCTAATGTCAAGATTGGGCCGTGGGGATTTTAATTTGGATCAGCCCATTATTATATTGGGCTTTCATGTTGATTATTGGGATTATATGGGCTGGAAAGACCCATTCGGGTCAAGTCAATGGACCGTCCTACAAAAAGCTTACGTGGAGGCCTTAAATCTTGATACCATGTTTACCCCTCAGGTGGTTGTACAAGGTAGGGTCCAGTGTGTTGGGAATGAGGAGGAGAATGTTCTTGGGAATATCAAGTCTGCTCCTAGATTTCCTGCTCCTAATTTTCAGGTTTGTTATTTGTGCTCATGATTTTGTTCTCTTTATACGTACCCTGAAAATGTTATGTGACTATGTATTAGCGTCTCGTTTGTAGAATATGGTGCACGTTATGACTCAATATAATAGGTTTGGGTTGGACTTGGAAGAACTCGTGTTTTACACGTTAACACGTACAACAACAAATGAAACGTAAATAACCTAATGAAATGAAGAGAGCAGTATTATTGGGTCGTATTTGTGCAAGAAAAAGTGGTGGTTGTGGTCATGTCATACTAGAGAAATTTTGAGATTTCCTGTAATGATCAACATTATAGTCACCTACTCACCTAGAGTGACTATGAAGTTTCTCAAAATCAACTTAATTTTGTGAGGATCTACTCAGAAATTTAATAGTCATACCCTTACTTCTCATACAGGTTCTTTCTTAGATTGTCACCTATTAGTGTATGAATATTCCGCGTACACTAAGTGTATGTGTAGAGTTTCTCGCAACTTATACATGACAAGGTTTTAGCCTTACAAGAACAAATCATGGTACTGATGCCTTTCTATGTTATTATAGGCAAACTTCAAGAAGACGGAACCAGACACATTGCAAGTCTCTCTATCAGGATCACTTAGAATGAAGATAGACCATCAGGGTGCTAATGTCATGGTAGCCCTGTACGAGAGTGGATTTGTAACCGATTGTCTCAAGGGAGAGAACAATGGAAGAGTACTGTCAAACGATTTCGTGGTCAGGAAACTCGAGAAGCTAACCTCGGTGAAGGATACTTCTGCAAAGAAGAACATCTCTGGAACTGTGAACTTTCCTCTTTGGGAAGGCTTCAACAGCAGCAAATGTGGTTTGGTTGTCTTTGTACAGAACAGCTCTCACCAAATATTCGGGTCTCACAAGTTTGATCTGCCAGACAACATGTGATTTAGCCAAAGTAAATTTCAAGTTACGAAAATGGGATTCGAGTTTTGGGGTGCGAGGATTTGAACCATGTTGATAATTCTTGCCACATTGGCTTAGCTTAATTATTCATTGTGTACAGTGGTGTGTTTGGCTTAGATTAATTCTGTTTCCCTGGTTTTGATTTGTTCTCCTGCTTCTCTTATAGGACATTAAGCCGAAAATGGCATGGTTTGGATCATTGGATGCCCTTGTTCTGTTGTTCATGTTCTTATAGCGAAGAGTACTCGGCAATTATCCTTGCCTGAGACGACACCACAGTCCATAAGAATCAGATGCATTGCGTATTTTGAAAGAGCGTGTTGGCCTTCCACAGCTCGGGAAATTGTTTGTTTTCGACACTGTCCTTAAGCAAGAACGCTTGTAACTTGTAAGAGTTAAAGCATTTGAATTTAGGATATATTCAGAAAATGCGAATTAGTGATGATCAGATGTACTGTTAGTTCAGCTATCAGCAAGAACTTCCTTAGCAAAGCTTATATAGTTATATGCTATATACACACTACTACATTAGACTATCTTACTACGTGCCTAATTAGGCCCCCAGCTGCTTAAGTAGACGACCATTCTTAAGCCTTCCTCTGGTGGGTTTTTTCTCCTTGCATTACTACAGGTTTTCGTACCCTTATTTGTCGCGCCATAAACAGCTGGTCTAGCCGGAGGAGCTTGAAGTCTAAAGCTAGTGAAGTGTTTAAGATCATCGGACGAGATTTTGGTTTTGGAGAGGAGGTTTCTGAACGCAAGTGCAGCACCAAGTGCAATGCAAGTCTTGTTAGCAAGCTTCATGATTTTTGTGACTTGCAAGAGAAGATAAGAAATAGAAGTAAAATTGGTGAACTTATATAGACAGCAAGTGGAGCAAAGTGCAATGGACTTAGCTTGTTGAGAAAGGTTGCAATCAATCCCATTTCTTTGCTGCATGTTTCACTGCTGCAACTAGATTTCCTTAAAAGTTGTCTTTCATGTACAGGTTCGTATGATCTTCAGAGATAGAGAGGCCCACACTCCTCCTTCAGCCCATAAGATAACATAAATTGTAGGCACATCAACCCTAGTTTTATACTTTTATCACCGAATTACTATGAATGAAGTTACTCCCTAAAATTTTCTGGTTCCTTACATTTGGTTTGAATGTGTGAGAGGATTTCAAACCAAACGTAAAGAACCAAAAGAAATATGTTCGAAACCCGCACGCATTATGATCCCGAAGGGTGATCTATCGCTCGTTCCAAGGTTTCCTCGAATGTGGTTTCAAAATGTGTCTGAAAACTCGGTCTAGTGTTATTTTCGCGGGCGGCTTGATACCCGAAACTTTACAAGAACTCGACGGATAAGAGAAAGGGGGCTGTTTTTTTGTTTTTTCATTCGATAATCAATACAAAGGACAGGAAAGGAGTATGGTACTTACTACTGTACTAGGAACAATTTTAACAAAAGATGGGACAATACACAGAATCGCATGTATCCATTTCAACTTTTAACAGAACATCACATTTCACATTTCACATTTCACATTTCACATAGCCTCGCCGTAGCTTTCAGTTATTGTCAAAAAAAGGGCAAAAGATGTTCGATATCTACAATGAGAAGAACGGATTCCTTGACCTCCATCATCAGTGAAGCTCTTAACAAAATGGACGCCAAGCAGCGAGAGTATTGACTGTACAAGATGCTTAGCAATCGCCCAGGTGTCTCGCAAGCCAAACATACACGGTCGTACAACTTCATTGTAACAGAAGACAAAATTTCAGAAGGGAAGTGGAACACTTTACACTGACTCCACTGCATCGACCTGCTGCTGAGCCAGATACTTCTCTCTACGCTCTTTCTGGAGTACAATGTGATCAGAACAGTCAATATAGGATTGATAGAACAACAGAGTAAAGGACTAGTTTTCTTGTTCAATGGATCCTATGGCAGTAAAATCAATTGAACAAAAACAAAAGACTTACCCATTCATCGATGACAAGACCTTCACCGGCCACCTTAGGACCACTATCTGCGGGAGGTTTCTTACGAGCTTCAAGGTCAGCCTCAGCTTCAGCCAACTGACGTTTTAGCTTTTCCATTGACTAGCAAAATTTCAGATAAATTCATCAGTGTTATATGGATTTCCATGTCACAGGAAGGTAGCAGAAAGGGCATTCGAACTTACTGAACTAGGGCGTTCAGGATCCAAGAAAATAACGCGCAATATCCTTTCTACATTGGCTTGCTCCCTCTGTTCATCAAACTGCACAAACCGCATGGGAAGGGGATCATTAACTAGCTCAATAGCCTCAATTGCATATACAGATTTTAAGCAAAACAGGAATTTATGAACTGCTCTATGACAACAAATCTTCCATATCACAATAGGACTCTCGCAACTCGAGAAAATAAAGGAAAACAGAACGTTTGCGTTCGTTTCATATATAGGTACATAGGTACATAACTCATCCTTCTTTGACTTTATCCCTCCATGCCAATCTTTGTCTCATGGACTGGACTAGTTGCCCCAAATGTGTCTAGGTGTTGGAATAGGCCATTTAGCACTTACTTGCATATTATCCTAAATAAAAATGCCCAAGGATCCATCAACTGACACCAGTGAGTGAGTTTCTAGTCCTGTCACAGTGGCTTGGAAAAATCACCAAGGATAGATGAAAAAAATAAGCAGACATTCACGAAAGAAATTATGATATATCATGTTCATACTCCCATGCAGGAAAACTATGGCAATGATGCATTTGCACAGGTTGGCAATCTTGGCATTCATTGGTTTGCCTTTTTGAAATGGAGATATTTTAAAAGGCACTCAATAAGATCTACTAACATGCTTCCGCATGAGACCAAACTGGACCTATATCAAATATTCAAGGAATCAAAGAGACAGGCCGCTCCAATTTCAGATAGCTGATATAAATCAGCTTTACAGATACATGCACCTGTTGTAGTTTTGGCTACATATCGTGAGACTAGAATTCTGAAGAGGCAAATCTCACTATCCCAGTAAAAAGCACATCATACTGCTGACAGGGCTCTTTCCAAAAAGAATTACCATACTTCCTTCGTGGCTCTTTTAAAAAAACCATGAATTGCCATTCCTACCATGCATTCCACGTGCATGAATTTTTTACCAGCTATTAAGGTTCTGGTTTCAAACCAAAGTTACTGAGCCTCCAATTACTCGTTAGTCTATCCTAATTCAAAATAGATAGCATAATATATATAATTTCCAAACTATACCAAACCAAGATGCATTTACCCCAGTCCATATTCTAGACTTGACACTAGGAAATTTTAAGATGATCAGCATTGAAAACGTCCCGGTCCAGGCCCCCAAAGACTCCAGTTCGAGGTCCCCGAAAAGATAGAGAGGTCCATGTCATGAGTTGTCTGGTAAAGACAGAAAGTCGACATCACGGACCACATAGCACAAGTACAAATATGAGTAAGGGGTGCTTAAAGCTTCAAACTTCCTCTGAATACATAACAGTTGAAAAAAATCAAACCCATAAAATATGTGAGATGTTGATATTGATCATTAATGTGGCACTCAAACACCTCGACCTCAACAAAGAGGCCTTCACACGTATATCTAATTAGAAGTCCCAGTGACCTAAAAATAGAAGTAAAAGCCCACTTATTCAGAGTCAGACATCTATAGTCACTGACTCACTGGTCAGTTCAACGAATCTACAATCTTGCATCCCACAACATAGACTATCTCTGGCTTTCTATTGTTTGGGTTTTTTCATTTGCACTTATTTTTATCAACTTTCCGAACTTCACTAAGCTTCATTTGAGCATTTGAATTTATTTATTTTAACAAATTTGAACTTAGGTTATCTACTTATCTCTCAACTTACGTTCCCCGAATATCTGGGAACAGCAAATTAAAAATATAACCAAAAGAACTTGACATACAATCCACTGCATAAAATGTTTTTTTTTTTCAAATGTTAGCAGATCAACACAAACACAACTCTCAAACAATTTTGACTCAACAGGAGCATAAATAATCTGCAGGTTTCGTGTATTAGCAAGAGTAGACAATGGACAAACAAAAGCAGATAAAGTAACTAAGGAATTACGATTAGCTATGCCATATCAGAGTACTCACCAATTCTGGTGCATATTCTATCCCTTCTTTAACCTTTAAACTCATAATCTTAAATTTGACCTTTTTCTTGAGGTCTTGCATTTTCTCATTGTTCTCGGGTTGCTCCACAAACTTGAAAACTGCCATGCAATATTATCCAAGAAGTTAATGAGAGCAGGATGCCATTTAAAAAAAAAAAAAAAAAGCTAAGTACTAATCATCAAGCATGATTAGCAGTAAGAAGCATGGTAATATTACCAGTTGCAACAATAAACTCTCCAGGAGCAAGGATGCCACCAGGGGGACGCATATAGCAACTTTTGGGTGCAGTTGTTTGAAACTGAAAAATAAAACAACAGAGTTACAGAGGAGGGTCAAGACTCTTAAAAGATGGTTTGCTTCAAAAAGCTTAACGACATTCACACATTGAAGAGAACCAAACTTGAATTCACAAGTAGTACCTTGAAAGCTACATGGGATTTGCTTGTGTTCTTAATTCTCACAGCACTTCTAACTTGTTTGCCCGGCTCATCTACAACATTCACAAACCGCGCAAACATGTCAGGCAACGAATAGCAGCGAGAGAGTCCAAAGCATGTTCAAAATTCTCACAAACATAACAAGGAAACGCGTTACATATCCAGACTTAAGTTAATTATCCTTCCCCAGCAATACTAATCGTAACCAGCTTCTGAACCCCAAAACAGTAAATGTATAGAGAAACTTAGTATTTAAACAGAAAGGTATCCGATCTAACAACAAAACCAGTGCCTTAATCGTCATGCAATTAAGATGCAAATCATAATTAATAAGATGGCTTGTATGAACCTATTCAATTCAGATGGTTATCATAGTTGTGCCTAAGTAAGAAGTCTCCTATTCTCTTCAGCAGTCAGACTGTCAGACGATAAACAAACACATGCGCATTCCCCACTGAAACATGGAAATGACAATGTTGATAACAGAATCAAAATGGCTGAAAGCTTACAGATATACAAACTCCCTAATAACACACTAATTGGACGCAAACCTTGAAGGCCAGCCTTACCATCAGCTCTATAGACAACACTCTATATAGTCTAAACTCTAAAGCCACATTCCATTCAGAAACACTTGTATTTCAAGTACACCTTAGGCCCCTTGACCCCCAGAGCACAAAAATGCCACAACTTATAGACTCAAACCACACAACCTTAATAAACCAGTTCTCCCAAGCATAACTATGAGTAGACGTCTAGAGTCCTAAACGTGTTAACAACATTGTCCCGGTACTGATCATAAATATAGATTACTTTTCACCTCATAATTTATAAAAATCCGTAACCAGGCAGACCCCAAAGCCTCAACAATAATCACAAAAACCCCCCAAAGTGAAAATTCTTCACCATATAGGCCTATATCCTATGTACCACCCAACGATCCTTGTGCCCGACAATAAGCAAGATACGAGAGCCAACACTCTCAAGTTCAACATACAACATCTCAGTGGCAGTGGACTAGTGATCCCCTACGCACAATTTCCGCCCTACACCATCTTCATCTCCACTCAACAACTCCATCAACAACTCAACTTGGTTCATTGCATAACCACTCATCAATCCATCATCATTTTGCTAAACATATCTCCCAATTTCGCCACAACGATACACTCACCTGTCAAACCCAGCTACTATGACTACCCAAATTGGAGCAAGTTCCTTACTTTTTCCTAAAACAGCACCCAAATCCGAAAAATCTAACAATATCACATTAAATTTTCCATAATGCTATAATTCCTCCTATTCCACATTATATGTCACTCATCATTTTTCTTTTTTTAATAAATTCATATCTTTTTGCACTTTGAAGCATTACCCACTTATAAAAATTGAACTAACACAGTATTCTTAAAAAAAAATGATGAACAATAATAATAATAATAATAATAATAACGCAGGCACAATTGCACAAAAAAAACACGAAAAGCAAAGAAGAGTAATGAAAAAGATACAACAAAAGCCGAGATAGAGAGAAAGAGAACTGACAAGCAAAGTAGAGATGGTTAGGAGGGTCGAGCTTAAGGCGACGCTTAGCAGGTAGTAAAGACCGCGCAACCGAAGAAACCGTCGTCGGCTTCGTACTACTCAAACCACCACCACCACCACCACCGCGAAACGACGCCGTATGATTACCGCCGTCGTAATTCCCCCTTCCATGTTGATAATGATTGCCGGAATTATGAAGCTGTTGAGTAGAAGAAGATGAAGAAGAAGTATGAACCGACGACGACTGCCAGAAATTACACAGATTCCAAAGCTTAGTTTCCGACGAGTTGTTCGGAGACGCACCGGTTCCTCCGCCGGAGATTGCCATACTTTTCGGCGTCAAATTTCTAGGGTTCCGACGACTTTTCCGGTCAATTAATAGAAGAATTTGGGGGTGAAATTGAGTGGGAACAACTGGACTTTTTTTTGGAAGGAGAAAATGGGGAAGTTGGGATTGGAGTTGGAGTTGGTTTTTTTTACATTTTTAAATTAATTGTATTTGTTTTTTTTAATGTTTTTTAAATAAATGGTTGACTTATTTTGTGACTTGTGAGATGTGAGTGCGAAATTTCTTGGATTTTCTTACTAGTGGAGTAGTCATTCAATATGTGTACTCGTATTTGACTTCTCTATGGTCGTTGAGATGTAACGTTAAACTCTATTAAAGTGTAGAGTATGATTTCACTCATCTTTGTGATGTTTACGCGTAATCGCGTATACTGGTACAATGAGGATCATCTGTCTCATTTTGTGTCACACTCTCTATACCCCTCCGATCACAAGTTTGGAAACCATATTATAACCTTAACAAATTCATTTTTCACTTTGTATATTTAATGAATTCCTATATCTGATTAGAAGGGTATATGGAGTAGGACACAAAATGAGACAAAGGATCTTCATTGATACGGGTGTAACATCTAGGAAAAATCAAACTGGATACTGTATGAATATTTCGAGCAGTAGGTCATGTGGGAGACCGTCTCTCAATAATTTATTGAGAGACCAACCATGTTATTTACATCGTGACCCTGTTTGTATAATTAGTAACGATTATACTACTTTTGATAATCCTTTTAGTTAAGGACCTTCGACACTTAATCTAAGATGCAAAAGGGTTAATTTATAAATTTTAACTAATTTTATATGATGGTATCCTCCAAAATCATAGATGATGTGATTTAAAATTGTAAATTAATACGATCACTAAAGTATTATCATGGTTACAAGCACTGTAAAAAGAGTCACTTTGTAAGACGGTATAATGGTCTCTCAATAAACCTTCTTATATGAGACTTTGTGTATTTCGAGACATGAAAATAATTACTCCTTATGTGGAAATGTTTTTAAGAAGTTACGGGTACAACTCATTACAATTGGATTGAGTATGTGATACGTAGGTACAATAATAACGTTAGACCGTATAGTAATTTCTTCGAGAGAACGATATACTTCAAAATCAATCTGGTCCCCAAAATATCAATTGGAGGAGTACATAAGACTTTTGATCTTCCTTAGATAACCACAACTTATCCTCACTAGTAGTACTAGACCTCTTCATGGTACTAGTAGAAACACCTCCATGGTGATGATCTGAGTGACTAACTTGATTACCAACATTATTATTAGATGTACCCTTTGCCTTGCTATCGATCTTCTTGAATGCTTCCTTAAACTTGCAAGAACTAGTCGTGTTACCGTTGCACATAATTATTTGTATCGTATGTGATCAAACCACTACTCGAGAAATTAATAAACACCCCCCAAAACGAAAAAGCTTGATCTAGGATTGTGAATGCAAAATGTGCTATAATCAAGATTGTTATGTCCCTGTAAAAGAATGCGTGAGACGGAATTTGTGGTGTGGAAAAGACGTGGTTTTTGGGGTAAATCTGTGGTCATTGTGTCCTTGATTTTGACTTAAAACGGTAACATAAGTCGGCTATTACGCTCCCAGATTTCCGATCTCTAGGAACTGGTTTTCTTTTTCCTTTTTACGACAATGACTTTTTTTTTTTTTTTTTTTTGGAAATAGACAATGACTCTTCCTTTTGTTACGTTAACTTTGCACTACCTTTTTTCGTATTGGACCGGTGGGTATCGTGTTATCGTAATATCGGACTTGAGGTACTCTGAAATCGGAAATTATGCTACTCTCGTGAACGAGGTGTATTAAAAATAAGGGTTTGTTTGATTAAGATAATAGGGTAGGTTTGAAATTGGAATCGGGTGATCAATGTAATCGGATTAGAGACCTCATTCTTAACTTCTGCATTTCTGTGTCCAAAATTTAACATTAACAACCAACATAGTGTCATAAATCTAGACATATACGTCTACTTACATGACTTAGAATAGCAAATACGGAGTACTCTGTTCCATTTCGTGCTCATTTCATATACCCCACCAAGTAAAGTTTGGAAAGGCTCACTATGTAGAAATGAGACATTGAGATACAATACATGCTAGTGACACTCTTCCTTGGGGGGAAAATAATAATCATCTAGGTCCCCAGCAAATCAAATTCATGAGGCGTTCGTCCTTCTCCCATCTCCTAGCTTGAGCACAAATACGATCAGAGGGTTTCGCTGCTGAGTTAATGCCGCTAACAACGTTTCGTTTGTTGTTAGGCTTGCTCGATTCGGCGAGATTGTTAACCACACTCCTCTTCCTTTGAAGAGACCTAAGCGGAGCCACAAGCTTGCACATAATTGTGCTCATTTTTTTCCTTCGAAGCTCTGTTTTGCCCTAGGGATTTTTAACCCAAAAGTGAAGGCGTTACACAATGGAAAGTTATTGTACAATTCTTCTCCTGTGATACATTTCTTGAGGAGAAAGACGCTATAATCACGGGTCATATACTCTCTCCGACCCAAACAGATGTTACCCTTAATATAGTTCCCCGAGCAAAAAGATGAGTTCAGGCCTATATTTCATTTTTCAGACCCATATCATGTTGGTCTCCAATATGTTATCAAGCCCAAGCGGCCACAGCCCAGCTACTAATAATAGTAAGAGCTTTAGAGGAATTGCTAGTAAACACTCCAAATAAAAACGCGATAAACTAGAGCTCATTTGATGTCGTTTTTGGAATTATATTTTCCGGTTCTTTGCTACTAAGAGTCCAAATTTTGATTAGTAATATTTCGTTTCGACTTGATTAGTCGGTTGGAATTGAATATAGGGTCGAATCAGTTTTTGTCAGCTCTGCGATAATTGCAAATGTAGAATTAGAAAGGCGTCAAAATATATTCACATAGGATAATATAGATAGGTACATCACTACTAAATTACAATATGGGGGCTGAATTTAGTTGGGACCCCAACAACTCAAGTACATGACTTTCCTAAGTGATTCTTCAGACTTGTTCAAACTTTGTTCCCTAATCTTATTACAAATCACATCTTGAGAGTTAAGCTTGGTATTTGCTTGAGAATATGATCTGATGTTGGTTTTAACATGTTGATGAACAGACCTAATTGTGTAATTCCACCTTGCAAATCCTTGGTCTTTTAATGCCTCTACTGCTGCTATACTTGTTGCCACTGCCCATGCCCTTGTAGATGAACTCATTTTTTTCGATTTCGATAATATACTCGAACTTATTAATAATCAATCTTTTTGAGACGGAGGGAGTACGTATTATTTCGCTTATATTCTTAAGAGGTTGTGTGTTTTTGAAGTTTTTGTTTTGGGTTTCTTGGAGAAATTGTTGGACTGCTTTATAGAGGTGATGAGTGATGAGGTTGGTGCCTGTTTAGTGGGAGAAAAATGCTGCTGGTTTTCTCAAATACCTGAGGAGAAGTGTAGCCCCTGGTTTGGGAAGCCAAGAAAATGGGACCAAAGACACAAAGTGCTGGCATATTGTGACTTTTTTTGCAAGTGGGAAGATAGAAAGGTACTTGAACAAAGTTGAGAAATTATACATATGTGATGTACTAGTAATAACTATCTTAATACCGTCAAAAAAAAAAATTATTTTAATAGTTTTCGACTTTTAGGTAGAGCTGGTCAATGAGTCGGTTCATATAGGATCGGTGAATGTGTCTAATTGGCCTAACTGGATAAGCACGCTGAACATATTGGATATGGCTATACTCAGGCTCCTACTCGTGGGTTAGGTTAGGATTCGAAAGGAGAAAAAAATTATCATTCCGGATTTTAGGGAAAAAATTTAGATTAGTCCATCGAACACTTTAAATACTAAGATTACATTACTAAGAGTTGATCTTCACTTTTTATAACCACAATGATTTTCAAATCAAAATACACGATATACTCCCTCCGTCTCAGCTCAAACACCTCATATTCCATTTCGGGACGTCCCACCTCAAACACCCCATCTATTTTGGGACATATTTCTCTCTCCTACTTTTATTAAATTATCACATCCTCTCTCACATATCTCTCTTACTTTCATTAATCCTCATATTCTCTCTCCTCCTTTTTCCTAATATTACCCACTCAACTTACTATATCAATTTTTCTTATTCCACTACAAAAAACACTCAGGGTGTTTGAGCTGGGACGAAGGGAGTAGTAAAATTATATTTAATAATTCGATTATTATAACTTAAAATCATGAAGATGCTTAACGTAGTGTACTGTGTTTGTTTGTTTATGTTGCTTAAATAGTTAAACTAGTGGGTTTAGGGTTCCCTCTAAACTTTTGTCCTTAATTCCATCACCGACGGTGTCTTTCAAATTGCTAGTATGCTTTGATCAAGGACATATAGTATTTGGCCTTGAATTTGAAGTTTATACGCTTCTACGTCTAGTTCAAAACCTTATGTTAGCTTAAAAATGACTACCCAAAAACAAATCTACAATTCTACATACGAGTTTAGGGGATCACCCATGAAAAAGTCCGATTTTTTATTTAATTTTGCCCAAAAAAATAATATTGCTAACAATTCGACCCTCCAAACATAAAACAACTATTTTTTCAAGTCTAAATTTTTAAACTTTTGTATCACAAATTTAACTGTTTACTCATAATTTTCTAGATACGCCACTGAGCCACTTACTGAACTACTACATTGTACGTGATCAAAATAGTACTCCGTATTTAATTATTTACCTCTATAAGTTTTCATTTTTATTTTATGATACTCCTAAGTCCCTATTAACTTCATGATCTCATCAAAAAACTTTATATAACTTCATGATCTCATCAAAAAAATGATATAACAGAGCAAGGGACAAATTATTTGATGAAATTAAATAGCATTACACATAACATTGTACAATTATAATAATATCGATTAATTCCCCATAACTAAAATACTACGAGTAGTACAATCTTTTTGTTTTTTCTTTAATTTATTTAACTCGCAACATTTTAGAAATGTAACCAAAAACCAGGGGAACCAAATACAACATTTTAGCACCGTAACTTCTTCAATAAGATTTCGAAAACAAAAGAAATGCATGGCGCCGCAAATCTTAAAAGCGAGTGGTACTAGGACCCCAACAATCAATCTCCATAACTTTGGACATAGTCTTCTCAGTTTTCTTCACGGTCCTCCTAGCCACATTGGCCGCCGCAGTCGACGACGCTCGAGTCGTCGTCGACTGCGAAAACGACGAGGACTGAACGTTCTTCTTAAGACGGTGGTGGAGACACCTTAAAGGGTAGTTCCACCTCGCAAAACCTTGATCTTTTAAAGCCTCGACCGCCGCCATGCTGGCTGGTACAATGTATGATTTGCATGCATTTGCTACACTCATTTTTATTTTATTTTTTGCAACCTAATTTGATAAATAATAATAAGCAAGTATAATAATGATGATTTAGTAGAAAATGATGATTAATTAAATTGTGAGAATGAAGATTTTTGTGAGTTTGTGTTGGAATGATTTGATTTGGTTTTTGGTGGGTGAGTTGGGGTTGCTATATATATGACGGTCTAAGAAAAAACCAGGGGCTAAGGAACTAGAGTAGCGTATTAATTACAAGTGGTTTTTTTCGGAGATACGAAGCAAAGTTTAGCCTAAAGTTTGCAGCCAAATGAAATTAACATGAGAGAATATTTTTCCAAGGTAAAATGAAAAACCACGTGCTCTAGCCGCGTCTCTTTCAAGTTACATGCGTATTTCGATCAAGTTGCGCAACGAAGAAAGGGAAGGACAGGGACTCAAGGAATTGAAGGTGGCGTTGGACGGACCGGCTGATTGCGAAATTCGGTATGATTCAACTTAAAAAATGTTGGAAAATCAGAATTGTCTACCTTTCACTTGTAATATGACAACTAGCCTTTAACGACAGGTAAACTGTAAGAGGAAGAATAACGTGCAAGAGATTAATAAAATACACGAAATATATATACGATTAGAAGCGAAGAAAAATCCTCCAAAAACTGTGAGGTAGGAAACTCACTAGCCTAAATCCATCAAAATTCCAGTGTAAGCCTCTCTACAATAACCGTTGGTTTTGAATCACTATACATCCAACTCAAAATTCCGAAAGGATTGAATACCCTCCATATTATCCATTTATCCAACGATTGATGTGGTAGGTTGGTAGCCCCCTCCTTTATCAAGTGGGCTCTTAAGCACACAGTATGGGCGTGACTGCGTGAGTCTATGCATTATCTCGACCTTCAAGCCCAAAGGACATTCACGTGAGGGGGCGTGTTAAGATTATTTCACATGTTTGTATATATCTAAACACTCATGGTGTTTTCCCTCTTGTCACACTACTGCTAAGCATATGTAATGAGTATACTAAGGTTGGTTTCGTGAGTGGTTAGAAAGTTAACCTGCTTAAGGGTTGTCTTGGGATGGAATTCTCATAGTCTTAATCTCGCAGTATTAACTGCTCCTATTTACAAAAAGAAATAAATACAATTTAGTATTAAGGTTAATAATTATCCAAATTAAAAACAATTTAGAATGAGTTTTGATTGTTTAACTTAGTAACTAAATAAGTTCACTTAAATCTCAAAACTCAAAAAAAAAAAATTGATCAAAATTTGAAATGGTGGGAATTGATGACCATCACTAACAAGACCCGAGTATAACTCGACTCTAAACCGAACCGATCCTACACAATTTCACCCTACGATTCTACGAAACTCCATCCGATAACGACCCGAACAAAAACCGACGCCTGACTTGATACCTATCCGACCCACCAACTGAAGGCTCTACTCACAATATTGCGAAATGTTAACCCTTGCTTATTTCATTCGATCCAATACTCCTTTTATTTTTGTACATTTTCATCATAAATTCCTTTGAAAATTAATTTGACGAGAACATGACCTTGATTAACTCGATTATTAGTCAAACTTAAGTGAAGTTTGTCTTACTCTATTATAAAAACCTTGTCTAAGATGAGGAAAACAAAGCGAAGTAGCACCAATTTTGTAACGAAAACAGAGCATTAGCTTCATGATGAAGTTTTAAACAAGGATTTCATATTTCAGCAAACATACATTCAATATATATATATACATTCGTACACAACAAAAGAGTCCAATTTAATTAATTTAATTAGGACCCCAACAACTCAAGTACATGACTGTCCTAAGAGACTCTTGAGATTGCTTCAACTTTTTTTCTCTAATCTTGTTAGAAATGTCCTAACATACATTCAATATATATATATATACATACGATCTGATATTGCTTTTAGCGTGTTGGTGAAGCGACCGTATCGTATAATTCCACCTTGCAAATCCTTGATCTTTCATGCTATCTACTGCTGACATCACTATCCATGCTTTGCTTTTCACTGAACTCATTTTTTTATTAATAATTTAATCTTGATTATTATGTGGAAGAAATGAGAATTTTTCGTAGGAATTGAAGTTTCAAGTTTGATGATTGAGAAATGGAGGATGAGATGTAGCTTATATAGGAAGATTGTAGTGGAAAATGATTGATGTTGGTGAATGGTGGTTTTAAGGGATAACCGAAGGAAAGGGAGCCCCTGGTTTGTGGGAAGTCTGTGGTAATATAAGTTGGTGAAATGGTGTGGGACAAAAAGTGTGACATAAAATGTCTTTATTGAAAAAGACACATGTACCCACACACACGGCGTCCATTGTATTGGGACAGCCGTACAATCAAACAAATTCTACGAATAATAATGTTAAGAGTAGTGTCACATCACTCACAGAGTCACAGGTTCGGTGGTAATTTTTACGCTCCATATAGTATTCGATTTATACTCATTTATAAAATAAATCGGATTTGGTTTACCTTTATATATGAGTATCTTTTAATCGAACACAAACCGTAATTTTCGGTTCGATTAATAGATAATTCAATTTAATTTAATCGGGTAATATTTAATACGATGACACTAGCTATTTCAATTACGAGTATTAAAATAAAGAAATATACCGATAGATAAAAATATTCAAATTACGTCATTTGTGCTATATTTCAAAGCTTTTACTAATGTGTGTTATTTCACCCGAAGAAGTGAACCTTTACGGCATATACTATGAATTAGTGATCTACGACCTAAACTAGTGAAAATGATGCACATTATCACCAATTTAAGTTCGGATCCGAACCGTATGCGGTATGCACACATTGTTGCTAACTAGCTACCCTAAGTCCCTAACCTGCATATTACTGTTCGGCCGGTACCCTCTCATTTTTTACTCGATTAGTTCGGTTTTTTCAGTTTTGGTTCGACCTTTTCTCTAAAAACCTTATCATTTACGGCTTTACTCAATTTACTAGTTTCACTACCCTTGTCAACTCATTACTCACGGACTTCTTGTTTATAATTTTGAAAACTCGCTAAAGTTGGACTAACCGAGGCTACGCTCTTGAAGAAACTTGATCTTTAATATCGATCTCTTCCAGTGATATGTCGGAATATTACATATTAAGGTGTTTCGGTGAATTGTTGGATTTTATTAATTTCATGATACTAATACTTTCAAAGGTCTGTAAAATTAAAAGGTTCATCATTTGATCGATCTTCGAAGTAGAAGATTTAAATTAACCATACTTTTAATAATTCATGCCCAACCAAAATAATTAAGCAAAATACCAAGAAATTGATCGCAAAGTAGAGACATATATTCATCACTTTGTCCAATATATTTACAATTAACAGTCGTTGAAACCATACAAAACTTGACTAATAATCTTAGTCAATTTGGACCCCAAGAGTTCAAATACATAACTTTCTGAATAGAATCCTCAGATTGCTCAACGATTTCTTCCCTAAACTTGCTAGAAATAACACTAGAAGTAGAACTAGGCACTCTCTTAGCTTGAGAGTAAGATCTAATATTGTTCTTAACGTGTTGTTGAAGACACTTCATTGGGTGGTTCCATCTTGCAAATCCTTGATCTTTTAGGGTCTCTACTGTTGCAATGCTTGCTGCTGCTACCAATGTTCTTGTTGTGGAACTCATTCTCGTTATCTTACTTTTCTCGGAAATATGAGGCGCAAAAGTCAGTACAATCGTAAGTTCGTAATCGCTAAAGTGTTTTAAGAGAAGTTGTTTGTATTGTATGTGTGAGTTGATGATGAAGGTAGAATGAGAAGTATGTAGAGTGGGTTTATATAGGAAAAGTGTAGGATTAAAACCATTGGCTGTTTGTGACACAAAACGACAAGGATGGACCCACTGGTTTTGGGAATAGAGCTAGTAAATTATTGGGGATAAAGGGTATGAGTCATCCTTGTGGATTAGTACGTGGCTAATATTTTCAAGTGCCATATGCTACAGTGATGCTTCGTGGTGCTTCTTCTTGACGCTAATTATGGAGGGGGTGTGGGTTGGGAGTGGGGAGGCATGAGGGTGCTTTAATTTTATTGGGAGCAACAATTTTATTGTTTGTTTGTAGCTTGAAGCATGTGAAGTCTGAAATTTGGAGCTACCCTTGTTTTGTTTTTGTTTTGATGAGGGATGAGGGATGAGTCATATGGGATCAGTGACCTTTACACTAGAATTGACCTTTGTGTGAGAGTAACATTGAGTAGATGAAAACTGTGTGTCAAAAGTGATCCGAAGAGTATAAAAGTCACCACCCTGATGTCATATTGGATTATTTGACTTATAAAAGAGGAGTGTAAATATTACTGTCCATCAGTCATGAACACGTGGGTAAAGGTGGTCAGTGGGCTAAGTCGTCGATCGTGAATTCAGGCCACATTTAATGAACTCATATGGGCACATTACAACACTATGGAAAAATATCATTACGGGCCGTGACCTTAAGTGTTAAGGTAAGGTGACGTGAAGCCGTGAGGGTCAGGCCGGTCAGCCTTGCTTATCTCGACTCTAATTCTAGCTCGAACCTAGTTAAGATATGCTATGAATTCAAAACGATCAACCGTATGGCGGCCGAAACTAGCTAACCATGCCTACCCAAATCCGGGCCACCGCTACTGGAGCAATCCATCAATTAGTCATGATCAAGGTTTTGTCCAAAGTCCCTAAGAAAAGCAGGGTTTTTCCAAGTCGTTGGTGCTCAATGGAGTCTATGTTCATTATTGCGAATGCAAGTTGATTAACTTTATATGTACATTCATTATCAAGGTTTTGTGCTTTTGTCTAAGGTGTTGGTGGTCCTATGCTCCTTCATTCCCTTGTGCACTTTGTGTGAACGTTACTGTGTTGCACTGTGGCTTAGAGTGTGTTCGACCAAACTTTAGAAGTGTTTTTGAACTGTTTTTGGGTCCCATAAACTGAAAACTGACCAAACACTCAAAATTGAGAAATTGTTTATTCTAAAAAGTACTTCTAGTATAAATTTGTTCATCAGAACTTACAGAAACTATTTTTGAGAAGTAGTTTTGGAAAAGTTGAAGTTTGGCCAAACGGGCTCTTACTCGTATGAGTTATGGCGGCCAAACTAATAGCTCTATTCTTCGGCAAATTTAAAGACTAACTGATGATCCTGAGTTCCTGACTTTTTGCTTGCTCAACACGACAAATTGACAAGTATTGAACGTAAAACATGTACTATTATTATTGCACCAATTAAAGAAGAACGAGATATGACAACAAACAAGGAATTGAAATTGAACTCGATGAACATGTGAAGTACTAAAACTTAATGACTTAATTATTTATCTACACACGTACACCATATTAATACAACTACGACAACTCCGTCGAACAATTCATATTATCGACCTCAAATCATTTTGAGACTAAGACTTGTTGTTGTCGTGTTGTCGAATTGTAGCGTACATTGATCATGAATCAATCAGTTAGGACCCCAGGAGCTCAAGTACATGACAGTCCTAAGAGACTCTTCAGATTTCCTCGATTTCTCATCTCTAATCTTGTTCGACACGACTGTCGTTGACGGCCCGGAAAACTTCTTCGCCTGAGAATTATACGACCGCATGTTGCTCTTAACATGTTGATGAACAGACCTTATTGTATAATTCCACCTTGCAAATCCTTGGTCTTTCAACACTTCAACTGCTGACATTACGACCCACGCACAGTTTCCTTTTGCTGCATTCATCTTTATAATCTGTATATATAATCAAACTTAAAAATATTTCAAATCAATTTTTTTTTGCACTGCGAAATGTTTTTTGATGCTTGAATATATGGTGGATCGAGTTGTTACTTATATACGTGACCGCGAAGAGAAAAAAACGTTGTCTAGGCCAAAAAAAGGAGTTAAGTACGTAGCCCCTGGTTTTGGGAGAGTCTGTGGTATGTAAGGCAGTTTATCGCATGTTACAACGTGAGTTGAGTGAACAAGTGATAAGGTCACACGCCCAAATTGTCGAGAAAATGTCAATGTACATTGAATTGGGAGTAGCTAGGAGACAAATTAATAATAGTAAAGATTACGACTTGATGAGAGTGATTTTTGGGAGAGTGATTTTTGGTAGATAAGAGATGGTGGGAGAATCTGCTATAAAATTGGATTTGGATGTATTGAATAATCACAACTTGAGTTGGTAGATAATATTGATTATCTAGTACTCATGTAATTTGCAAAAGTTTATTGGAATAAGTCAGATTTTGATTTTGATGTCATCTTAATTAAGATTGGATAACTATATCGAATCTTAAACTACACTTGATTTGAAATAGATTTGACGAAGATTAGTTCATCAACTAGTATAAAACTGTATGTGAATTGTGAAGTACGAGTAGTAGTTAGAGTGATTGTTGAAACAATTTTCATTATGAATCATCCGTAAGTAGCCTCTTTACATTTTCAATGTAAGGATTAGGCATTCACACAAATGCGTACATGCAACCCCCTCTACCTTCTTATAGGGTAGTCTTTACATGTCTACAGTGGGGTAGTATTGTTGTTGTTGTGATTATCATCATCGTCAATAGTACAATAACTACTAAGGCCCTGTGCGATTCAACTTATTCAACAATGTTATCAGATCAGATTTATTCAAATCAAATCAAATCATATCAATTTTATTCAAATCAAATCAAATCAGATCAGAATTATCCAAATAATAATCAATGAATCTAGTCTATTTTTAGTTATTAATTCGTCTAATTGCAGTTAATTTATCAATTAATTCAGCTCAGATCAAATCAAATCAGTTCAATTCAAATCAAATCAAATCACATCAGAACAATGCAGTCCAATCGCACATGGCCTAACTAATAAGGGGCAATGGTCGAGTGGGGATAGAGTTGGGTTGCTCTTCGGAGTTCAGAGAGAGAGAGTGTTGTGACAAAGATTTTAGTGTGATACGGCTAGTTATGTGTAACAATTACATCTAAAACTTGTGTTTAAAGAGCGGAAAACTTGATGTCTTTCATTTATGAACCGATTTAGTTGTGGACATGATCAATTTGCCACTGGCTTGCCCCTGGTATTGAAAATGTTCCATGCATCACATATTCACATTCTATGTCCGTACACCGTATGTACTACGGAGTAGGTAGGAAACTAGGGAAGCCATCCTACGAATACAATTTGCTAGTAGGCCGGATAATCGTGGGCCTTTTCTAGACATTGTTCTTTAGAATGGGTTGACAAACATTTCGACTTTCGAGTTCTATCGATTTTGAGATCCATAAAAATAATCCAACATTTATCCATATAATATTTACGAAACAAAATTCATTAACGACGTATTATGAGAAACAGAGACAATCGGACAAACTTAACAAAAGCATATACGGAGTATATTATTCAAACACCGAAAACATAATTGTTATTTTAGGCTAGGCTATGTTAGCCATGTATATATGGTTCATTTTGATGGCTAAGCTAGCAATTCTGAACACCACCATCGGTGAGGTGAAGGGTGCAACCCTTAGGAGTCATACAGCAGTTACACTGCGACGGAAGTTGCTGGTTTCCCGACGAAGGGCACGTCACATATGCCACATCTAGGCAATAGTCTGGACATGCTACAACTCTTAAACTCCCACAGCTATTCATGTTCCCAAACAACGTCACACCTGCAAAATAAACACACATGTAAAAGTCATCAATTACACAAAACACTGTACATACAATGCGTATTGAAGAAGCCTCAAGGATACGAAAAATGTACACAGATTTCGAAACCACGCTATAAGTATTATTGTTCAATGACTCTATCAATGAGTTAAATTAACAAAACTTGTGGTGATTTACTTACTTGAGACGATTAGGAGAATCATCACACGAGTGTATAGAGTGGACGCCATATTGTGTGGTAATATTTCTTTAGTTTAATTTAGGTTAGTATTTGGAGTTGATCTCTCTTTATATAGAGATAGAGCAAAGGGGGTGCCAAAATTTTTAAACACATTATCCCTCAAAAGTCAAAAAAAAAAAAAAAAAAGTCTTCAACACATTAAAGTTTTTAACACATTATCCCTCTATTGTCAAAATTAGTATAGCTGGCTATAAGTTGCTAGAGTAGTCTAAGAGATGTATATTATTATGCATAGTATTTGACAAGTACGTACTTCCTCCATTTTTATAGACGATTTCAAACAAAACGATAACAATACTTGTATAAAACACGGATAACGTACATATATTTTTTCTGTAGATTAGCATGTAAAAGCCCATCAATTTAAACTTCTAGTTGGGATATATATTTTAAAGTTTCGATCAACAACTTTATTTACTTAATTTTTTCTAAGATAGCAACTTTAATTTATACTTAACAAGATTCAAAGTCAAAATAGTGGAAATTTATAGTGTCAATAATCACAAAATATAGATCACTCCATTCGCAAGCAAGGCACGAAAAGTCTTTATATCACATTATCCTTTTGAATATTTGAAGCGAAAGTCTTGAGATATGATGTGTGCATTTGGATAGACAATCTAGACTAGTCTAAAAACTTGAAGTGTACTAAGCTCAGATGGGACTTAATCACAAAAACGTATGTAATACTTGAACTGAACTACGATAAATTATGTAGGATGATGTATAGTTTATCATAAGAAAATATAAACTCGTGATAAATGAAAGTTTCATCATCATTAACGTTTGACATGCGTCAGTATATTACTCGATGACTTTTTGTATCTTTTCTAAGTTTTGTTATCAGAGCTCAAGGTTTTGCTCAAGTTTGGGTGCATCACCATAATTGGCGGTCTAGCCCAATTTTGGTTTAGGGTGGAGAGAATTTGGGGGATTCATATATCAGGAGGAGATTGTTGCAACATGTGTGAGTTAGTTTCATATCGAAAGATAAGTGAGACTTTCCTAGCTATATAAAGAAGTGTCCTACTCTTGTTACATAATATTACCAATCGATTTTTGGATAAAATTTAATTGAGCTTATGTGTTAGGGGTTGGCTTTCTGTATGGTGTTTCCGGTCTCAACACGTTATGAAACTAAGTATAGTTTGTCATGCTACCTTACTCGATCTCTTCATTCAACTAGGTCATTGCTAATTTTTTTTTTTTTACTTCATTTCCCCTAAAAGTTTTGCAACCTCTAGACACTAGTAACGAAAATGGGTTATCTCTATTTTAAGATCTCAGTTTCCTACGTTGCATTATGTGATATTGTGAATTACAAAGTTCTCCCAATATTATAATATTCACCGCCAAATTTTTCGTAAATGTATTCGGCGTAGTATGATCCCCATTTCTTATTTTTCAAATCTTTTTTTATTGTTTGAGACATACATCGAAAAACAACATTTCATATTAAGCGGGAAAGGGATATAAGGATTCGAACGTAGGCAAATCTAGACCCGAAAAGGTTGAACCTTTAAACATGAAAAACTAGGGGAATATTTGGACATATTGAGTGATGAAATAAAAAGATGCAAAAAAGGTGATTAGTATTACCTCAAAAAAAAAAAAAAAAGGTGATTAGTAATTCCCTATTGTTAATTGAACAACGGATGATCCATTCGATTTCCGGCGGATTTAACCAAATAATGCCGGAAAACACCTTCTAATTAATCATGTCCAGGTATTTTCCCTCTCAATTTCTCTCCTTTACCAATTTATTTGTGGTGCTTCCTCATATTTGTTTAATTGGGGAATTTTATCCTTAAATATTCGTAGCTTGTGTTACAAGATTGTTGAATATATCTAGCTTTGAATTGGGTGTTCATGATTATTTTGCTGGGGATGTTGAATTAAATTAAAAATGGGATCTTTGAAGATTTGTATATTTGTATATGTATATGTGAATTGAGCTCAAAAGAAAGAAATTGCATTTTTCTGTTAATTTTTAGAATATGTGTTGAATTTATGTAGAAGGGCAGTTTTATTATCTTGTTTAGAATGCTGCTGTTGTAATTTTATACGGCGGAGCTAACTTTGTTGTATTGGGGTTTTTGCTGGATGTTGGGATGAGAATAAAGATGGGATCTTTGTGATTGTGTGAATGCAGGTGAATAGAGAGGTGACTTTTAGCTATGTTATACGGCGGTGGCGACGGGTAGAAGGGTTTAGCTAGTAATCAATTCGTTTTGAGCTATGTTCTGCTGTTGTTTGTTACGGTGGTGTGTATGAATGTATGATGAATGATAAGTTTCTTTACTGCAAAAACTCGGGATTAGTCTTTGGGTTTTGCCTTCTGTTGTAAATTTGATTACTTGTTAGCTAGATTAGGGCGTTGATTGATTGGGAAGATGAGCTTCCCTTGATTATGATTGAGTGGGGGAAGTAGTGTTTCTCCAATAATGATGATGACTAGTGTTTACGAAAAAGTTTTGGCCTTTTAAACTTGTATTAGAAATATCAGGTGGATAAGGTTGCGACAGTACGTTTTCTTTGAGGACTAGGGAGGCGTAGTTTTGTTTTCAATTCTGTTTATGATTGGGATTAGGGCAGAAATGCTTTCTTTCGGAAAGGGAAATGTTCTACTCTTATAGAGAATGCGTATAATATGTTCACATGACCTAAACTGCTGTCAATTATATGTGTACGGAAAAGAGAGAAAAGAAATGTTTGCGCCATCAGTGGTAGCTCCATCTGTAACTACTTTGACATTATACTATACTTAGTATTTGCGCCTTTGCAACTGATGGGCTCTTCCGTTGCAGAACTTTGGCTGCTGGTAGTGTCAGAAGGATTGTCCAGACCTTTCTTCAAGACCAGAGATGTAGCTGCAACAAATTGGATCCATGTTCAAGGTACAATCTTCTAAGCAAATGGAACACATCTGGTCACTTTTCAGAAATAAACAATCAATTTACTATCTATGGCATCCGAAAAATGCATAGTCTCTCTGCAAGTGTACTAATCTCACGCCAAGCTCAACTTGCTTGGAAGAAGATTCTACTAATGCAGCCTTATCGTAGCCCAGCTTACCGTTGTATAAGTAAAGTAGCTACTGCTGTGAGTTTAGCTTTGAGCCGCTATCACCTTCTTACCCCCAGTCTACTCGCTGTATTAGCCGGACAGCTGTCATCTGGACAACGTACATGGAGTCATGCAGAAAGCTTGGCAGGTTCTGGAGCTCTGTACTCTCATGCACAAAATGGACAGATTTATATGTCCTCATTTGTGTTCGCATTACTGGAGGCCATTTTCGTATCTCTACGGGCAATTTATTTAGCAATCATATTTTCGCCTTGCGTCATGATGGCTCCTTTTGCTGATTCACTTGGTCCAGACTTTAGGAAAGCCTGGCTTTGTGTTCTCCACCGAACCCTGGAAGAAGCTGGTCCGGCATTCATAAAATGGGGACAGTGGGCTGCGACAAGGCCTGACCTATTCCCTCAAGATCTTTGCACAGAGCTTGCTAAGCTGCATTCCAAAGCGCCAGCGCATGGCTTTTCTTTTACAAAGAAATCAATTGAGCAAGCATTTGGTCGGAAGCTGGGAGAGATATTCGAGACTTTTGAAGAGGAGCCAGTGGCCTCCGGAAGTGTAGCTCAGGTTCACCGAGCTACTCTAAAATATCGTTACCCTGGTCATCCAATAAAGCCTAATTTAGTTGCTGTGAAGGTCAGACATCCTGGGGTTGGTGAGGCAATACGAAGAGACTTTGCGATAATAAATGTCTTTGCTAGAATTTCAAACTTCATACCCGCACTTAATTGGCTGAGACTGGATGAAAGCTTGCAACAATTTGCTGTGTTTATGATGTCTCAAGTTGATCTTGCAAGGGAGGCTGCACATTTGAGTCGTTTCATTTACAATTTCCGAAGATCGAAGGACGTTTCATTTCCTAAACCTTTATATCCATTAGTACACCCCGCTGTTTTGGTGGAAACTTTTGAGCATGGGGAAAATGTGCTGCACTATGTTGACGAATTTGAAGGAAACGATAGAGTCAAAACTGCACTTGCTCATATTGGGAGTCATGCCCTTCTGAAAATGCTTTTGGTATGAGTTTATGATTCTTTTTTGAAGATATAATTTTCCACTTTCAACAATATCTGTGTGCACATAGGCAACTGATCCGGATTTTATATATGCTTACTCGAGTTTATATCAAAAGAACGTAGATAATCACGAAAGTCACTCTACCTGTATTATTATCACCTGCTTGGTCTGACGTATGCTGCTCCTCTCAAACCCTTCTGTATAGAATTTTATATATTAAAAGGCCCACTGAACTTACCTGATGGTGAAAAGCTTATCTTCAGGCTTAGGAGGACTTCCTACAATTAGCCCACCAGAAAGCGTCTTAATGTTCCATGATCATGTGCAGATAATCGTAGTTGATCACTTGATCCCTCTTTTAAAGTGAATTTCTGTCTGAAAGTTTCCTTAGCCCTAGATCTACTGTACTACTTCTCACTCTCCTCCCAGTGTTATTTTAAACTTCTATCTTGCCATAGTTTTTTTCAAAATGTACATTAGTTCGAGGAGGAAGATGATGTGTAGAATCCTGGAGCAGCAGACCTCATCATCTGTCATGGAATCACACTGGCAAGCAAAATATCCTCTATGGTCAATTAGTCAACCTAGTTTTTTAATGTTTGGTGCTGAGACAGATAATAGAGATCTTTTATTTTGGAGGGCAACTTTTAGAGATGTAGTCCCTGGCCTTGTTCTGGCAATTCTTGCAAGTGTACCTGTGTCTACCCCCTGCATCTACTAATCAGTGAAGACGATCCGCATCCAAACATCTATGGTTGGACGAAGCTGATGATTGCCTAGTTCCCTGACATTGATAAAGAATTTTAGGCACATCTAACTAGTTTTTAGAGACGAAGACATTAAGGCAATGTTCTTTTAGCAGCAACAACCAAAGGGGACAATAAGGTATTCTCTTTATGAGAACATAATGTGATGGAGACCTTCTACTTGAAGTCAGAAATTTTAAATTTCTTCACATCATGGACAAAATGGTTTAGTTATGTCAATTGAATACAATGGTATCAATTGATTGTGTTTTCTTGATCTTGATAAATTCGGGCATTTTGCTTGTCGATTATCTTTGGGATGGGATTAGAGGATCCTCTTTTAGAGCAAACGGTGTTTCCATTGATATGTGACTTGGCGGTTGATGGGGATCTGCACCCTGATGCTCCAATTGAAACAAAAAAAAAATCAGTGTGCCATGCCAGTGGGAAAGTACAAGAACGAAAGGGTTTACTACTTGAAGGCACCCTGTTTTATTTTGAGCTAAGTCTTCATTTGCCATACCTGTCGTATCTGTACCTAGGTGGAGTGTCTGTATTGTGAATTTGTGATCATTTAGGCTGGTAAAGATATCACTTTTTTATTGTCCTCCAATTTCCTTCCTGGTTTGCTTCTTGAGTTGCTTACAAATTTCTTGTCGTCTAAGGCAATTTGGTTGAAAGTAAGTTGAGTGTAGTTTCTGCTAATTCTTGGGTAGTGTGAAACTAGTCTTTGCTATCTATTAATTGAAAATGTGATTTATTATTTTCATCTCTAGGTCTCTACTTCTTTGTTACTTTCAGAGTTTCAGTAGAATTATGTCAACTCAAATCCTTATAAAACATAGTCTCTGTTTGCAGGTTGACAACTTTATTCATGCTGACATGCACCCGGGAAACATACTTGTTCGGGTAAATCAGAAAGGCCCACGGAAACAACTCTTTGAATCTCGACCGCATGTGGTATTTCTTGATGTGGGCATGACCGCTGAACTTTCTAAGAAAGATAGGGCAAACATATTGGATTTTTTCAAGGCTGTTGCACTTAAAGATGGCCGCACTGCTGCTCGGTGTACTCTTAAATTATCGAAGCGACAAAACTGCCCAAACCCTGGGGCTTTTATCGAGGTATGTACGCATTTCTGTTGCTTCTTGCAAATTGGAATTGCATGTCAGCTGTAGGAGTTAGCCAATTTCCCTTTGACTATAAACCTCATATCTGAGAGACTTGACTTCGTCTTATAAAAGGTAGACCATGAATATGCTTAGAGAGTGTATTAAACTTCAATTATTAGCCTGTACTCCAGCCTGCAGGAATTGCTGCATGTATTCAAATATTCAATCCCTGCATATCAGCTTCGAGTAGGACCAATTTTGCATATATTGGCTTCACCATGGACAGCCTTTATAAAATATGTTTTACCTACTGGTGATTTGAGGACACATTTATCATATCATATGTGTCAGGCCTCTCAAGTTCCTCGAGGTGGAACCATGATCACCTGACTAGATTCACATTTTTTTTTTAAATTATCCTAGATATGACTTCATCTGGTTTCTAGAAAATATCTGTAAACAGGTCTCACACCCAAATCTTCTCTGAACCGTGTTTGACGTTTGTCTATGCACCCAACAATTCGTCTCCATGATTACTCCGTATACAATAAGAATATGTTCTGGTTATCTTTGGTGTTTCTTCATGCTTGGTTGTTTTGATAGTAGCTGGTCTTTTCTAATAAGTATTTTGGACTTTCAACTTCTGTTGTTACCAGGAAGTGGACAAGCAATTCAGTCTTTGGCGCTCACCCGAGGGTGATAATCTCCATGCTGCTGATTGCATGCAGCAACTGCTGGAGTTAGTTCGACATCATAAGGTCAACATCGATGGAAATGTTTGCACTGTTATGGTGACAACCATGGTCCTTGAGGTACTCGTTGACCTTTTTCATGACTTGAACTGTTCATTAGCTTCTAATGGTGTCGAAAGATGACTTCCGTGTCAGCTTTCCGTGTCTTACTTTTCTTTTTGGACAATTTTCGGTATGTGAATTGACAATCTCTGATGTTCTGGCTCGCGTAATAGGGTTGGCAGCGGAAACTGGATCCAGAATATAATGTACTTGATACGCTGAAAGCAATGATGTTCAAGGCTGATTGGGCTGAAACTTTAAGTTACACAATCGAAGGTCTGGTTGCTCCCTGAGCTTATCACAACTATACTTCCCATTGAACACAGGATTACAAATTTTCTCTTTTACAGTAGGAAAGAAAGCTTGCGTCATCTTCAGAGATGCTTGCGTATAAATTTTGTTGCAAAACACAATAAAAGAATTCACATTAGCGAAGTAATGTGATCGCAGTATTGTGTATAAATTTTGTTGCAAAACACAATACACGAATTTACAGAACTAATGTGATCGCGACATTACGAATTTTGTGTAATTTCGTACTGTAAATGGTGAGGGCTTGAAGAATTTCTGGATAATTTATGATGCAATTTGATACTTGTTGATCATAAAGATTGGTGCTCTTGGAAGTTGGCAGGCTGTACAGATTACGCAAAGCAGAGACTACAGATTTCGGATTTTTATGTGAACAGTTGATGCCGCACTGTGCAGTGTATTAGTATGTAAATAAGCTTTTGAACATGACTGAAGATGAGGCGCATCACAGCCTTTGGTATGAAATGCGTGAACATTAAGATCTTTGGACTTTCACAGGCGGGTTAAGTTTCGCGAAAACATGGTCAAGCGCATACACACCTTCAACCAAAACGTTCATATGACGCAACCATGACTGTTCTCTATGGCCATGTTAGAAGCGATTTGCTGAGAACCCTAAGGCCTCTGCATTGGGTGAACTGGTGAAGAAGATCGAGCATCCCAACCCTGAACACAATAGAAATCAACGATAGAGAAAACGACCTCAGTCGACCATTATAGTACTTCCTATCCGAGTAAATTTCAGAATCGACTGCCAAAGAGGTTCTGCGGCATGCATGATGTCAGACATTAGTTCAAACAACAAGAGCCTTGTAATAACGACAATTGCGTTTCTAGTCCGATACACAGCTAGCAGAAACTAATCCTATGACAGATCAGTCTTTGATCTATTCCCAATGAACCTACCTACTATCCTGTAACATATCAACCAGTTGTGATCATAGCAAAAATTTCCCATCAGCAAAATAATTGCCAGCATGTTAAGACGGAGATACATGTCAAGATCCTTCTACTGAAAATCGAGAAGGAATTTCTAAGACAGCCCAGGAAACCTGCGCGAGGACTAGAAGAATGCTAAGACCGCAAATGAAAGCAGGTTTCATCTCCATGCCAACCCAAAATGAGCAGAACGCAGCTAATTACCATCACTATGGTGTGTGACGGAGACCAGGATTTTCGGCTACATGATATCAGTACTTGCCTATCCATCACTCCTTCAACCTCTCAAAGAAGTACAAGTATCCCATGTCCTTTGGTGGGTTGAGTGAAGCTCCCACTTTCTCATCATTGTATAGCACCCACTTTTCATCTTTATAGATATGAGCAACGTAATGTCCACAGTGTGTCGAAGTTCCCATGTGACTCACAAATCCAAGAAGTTTGTACCCTGCGTTAAGACATGAAACCTTTGGCTCAGAGTCTAGTAATACAATCCATTAATATAAGAACTTCTTGCAAAGCAGCCTCATGGGAAGTACCAAGATCCAGAAGAAGATTAAAAAAAGACATGAAGTGATCGTGGATACAACATACAGCAACACAACAAAACCTTTACTCCGCAAAATGCTTTGTTGGTCAAGTGTGCAAGTCATACGCACCCGGCAACACAAAGTGCGTAACAGGTGAAACACAACAAATAAAAACTTATGCAAGCAATGTAGGACCAGAGAAAACAGTGACGAAAACATAAAAGGAAAAAAGCAATACAAGCACATTTGAATATTAATGAAAGAACAAAAGTTTCACATATCTTATTCAAACCCAGGTGGACGGTGGACCTATATAGCTTTCAATCACCCATAACCATGTCATCGTAGGTCTAACCCTTAGTCTTATCGGCTCTTCATTATCCAAGATTTCAAGTCTTATAACCGGCTAATCACTTAGTTTCATCTCACACTTCCACACCATCTTAGATGATTCTCCCATGTCCTATGGATGTGCCATGTCCTATGGATGTGCCAGTGTATCAAGGTCCACCAAACAGTGCCTTAACTGTTGTGTGGTGGTTCTCGCTTCAATCAATGAGGCATGCCCGGATCAAGTGGAAACCTTAGTGTCGCTTTTACATTTCATCAAGATTGTATTAACCATACCTCATCCAACTCCCCATCCTCTTGAAAATTGACCCAAATAGTGAAAAAAGTCGAAGTCCCAAACAATATTCCATCTATGGTGATTGTCCCCGGCTCCCTGCTTCTAACCTCGCTGAACTTTACACTTAATCTTAGGGTGGAAATAACATAGATTACAAAGTATTGCTCACCTCATACCATGCAAAAGTTGGATAGAGAAAGAGAAACTTACTTCCTGTCCCATCAGGTAGCTCGGAGTTGAGAGCAGCTGGTGCAGTACTACTGCTAGATGTGTCCATATCAGAGGTAGATGAGGCATTGGGATTACTAAATATCCAGTCTGTTGCTTTCTCAATATCTCCACCCTGGATATTATTGTACAGTAGATTTAGTCAATAGACCGTAGATGTCACAATAGAACAGCATATAGATGGTCCCAGGAGAGACTTACAGTGGCCACAAGAGCCTTCCGGGCAAGTTCTTCTTGGAACCCAAATGAAACCAAAGTGTCAACTATTGATTGGTCAACCGAAGTGGCAGGGGTTTGGGATGTTTGTATAGGAGCATTTATATC
>JBBYHQ010212668.1:0-24185 GCA_038382645.1 Spergularia azorica
AAATACTAGCTCTCTTTGCCATGGAAACTCCTGTTAGCTTGGATGGCGAAGATATCAGAAATGAAAAGGTTTGCTCAATTCAGCTGGTTGGAGATTGTGTCATTTATGCTCATGCCTGATATATTTTGTTAACCGCCGTGGTTGCCAGGTCAAAGTTCTGCGATCGATGAGGCCATTGCAGCTTGATGATGTGGTAATTGGACAATACAAAAGCCACACTAGAGGAGGGGTTAATTACCCAGGTTACACAGATGACACAACTGTACCCAAAGGTAGCTTGACCCCAACATTTGCTGCAGCAGCACTCTTTATAGATAATGCAAGGTGGGATGGTGTCCCTTTCCTTATGAAAGCTGGGAAAGCTCTGCATACCAGGAGGTACTTGGAAAAATTATTCATCAACGGTATTCTGTACTGCTCATTTCTGCAGTGAAGAAAATGATGACTTATATCATGATTTTCATCTTTCAGCGCCGAGATACGAGTTCAATTTAGGCATGTACCCGGAAATTTGTACAACAGAAATTTCGGGACAGATCTTGATCAAGCAACCAACGAGCTTGTTATCCGAGTTCAGCCTGATGAAGCTATTTATTTGAAGATTAACAACAAAGTTCCTGGTTTGAGCATGAGATTAGACCGGAGCACCCTCAATCTTCTTTATGCGGACAGGTATAATCCAATCAATTGTGTACATTTTAAGTGCTAAATGTTTGCATTTGAGATAGGTCACCTAAGTTCACGGAGCATAAGTTCTGTTATGCCTTTTCTTCTGAGCCTCTGCAGCCTAGGATATACTTTAGGGGGCTCCGAACAAAGTAGGCCAACTTAGTATCATAGCATTGATGGTATGCCCTTGAGACCGAGCGTATTCATCTCTGGAAGTGAACTGATAGATGCTTGTGTTATGAGTGTCTTGGATCATGTAAGTCATATTGGTCCCCGAATTTTAGTTTTTTGGCCAGAATCGCATCAGATTAGAAGCGGCTCAAATTTTTAGGAGCTCCGAAAAGGTTCACGTAATGTGTTGTGGCGAAAAATTACAGCTAGAAACCTATGAGAGGTGCCCCATATCAATCAAAAACAAACTCTAACCTTAGGGGGTGAAAGTAAAGGACTTATAAAGATGTCCAAATGGGGGAATCGGCCCCTCAAATTCATATAGAGTACCACTAAGGTGTGCAGGGCAATGTTTTAAGAACACTTGGATACTTTGAAAAAAGAAGACGAAATTGAAGGGTATAATCCACGATTTTTGGCGCATTATGGGAAACGGGTAACAAGTGGCTCAAATTTTTGTGGCAGCCCTAGGGGTAATTATATGGATTTTAAAAAAAAAATAGGGCCATAAGCGTATGTAATGTTCCCAAAATCGCTATAAAACGCACGCTAGCTTGATATGATAAGGTGTGTAATAAGGGAATTGAAGATCTACCTAAACTGGGGAACTGGCCCTCATTTCAAGCAAGGGCACTCTAATATTGTCTATGTAAAGATTCGAGAATATTTGGCTACTTTGAAAAAAAGTTGTCAAAATTTGCGAAAACCGAAGTATGTAATATTGTAATCCATGGTTTTTGTGCCCAAAATCGCATTAGAAATAACTCAAAATTCTGTAGAAGCTTATAGGCGTCATATAATGAGTTGTGGCAAAATAAAATAGCTAAAAACCTAGGCGAGATGCCCTATAACATCAAAACACACACACTAACCTTAAGGGGTGAACGGGCTTATAAAGACGTCCAAATGGAGGAATTGGTCCCTTATATGCATCAGGTTAATCCCAAGGTGTCCACAGTGATGTTTTAAGAACAAAGTGATGTTTTAAGAACACGGTGATCTGAGAATATTTGGCTACTTTAACAAAAGTGGTCAAAAATGGCTAAAGTCGAAGTTAATCTATACGGTTTTTTGCCCTAAATCGGATCACAACGAGAGTGGCTCAAATTTGTGTGGAGCTACCAGGGGTCATATCAGCCAAAAACACACACTCTTTAAGGGGACGAATGGGCTTATAAAGACGTCCAAACGGGCGAATTAGCCCATCAAATTTGTCAAGGGTAATCCCAAGGTGTCCAATATGATGGTTAAAGAAGACTAAGATAATTTGAAAAACGGGCCAAAATCACGAAAATTAAACAAAATCGAAGGCTATAATCCACGATTTTTGGCGAATATTGTCCCGGGAACAAAAATGGCTCAAAATTTTGTGGCAGCGCCTATGGGTAATATTATGGGTTTTCACAAAACATTTGACCCACAATCATATCATAGGTTCCCAAAATCGCTCAAAACACAAACTAGCCTCATCTAGTAATGTGTCCAAAAAGGACTTGCACATTTATCCAAACAACGGAAGTGGTCCTCGTTTCAAGAAAGGCACTCTAATGTTGTCTATGTTAATGATTTGAGAATATTTGGCTCCTTTAAAAGTAGACAAAATTGGCGAAAATCGAAGTAATTTTGCGGTTTATTGCCCTAAAACACACGAGAACGAAAGTGGCTCAAATTTTAGTAGGAGGTCCTAGGGGTCATATAATGTTGTGTGGCAAAATATTAGAGCCGAAAACATTCGAGTGATAACCTATATCAGCCAAAAACACTCCTAACCTTAAGGGGCCGAATGGGCATACAAAGACGTCCAAACGAGGGAATTGTCCCCTCAAATTTGTCAAGGGTTATCCCAAGGTGTCCAAGGTAATGTTTTAAGAACACTAACATAATTTGAAAAAAGTGGCCAAAATCACGAAAATCAGACGGAATCAAAGGCGATAATCCACGATTTTTGGCGAATAATGGCCCGGAAACAAAAATGGCTCAAGTTTTTGTGGGAGCACCTAAGGTTGATATTTTGGGTTTTCACAAAGTATTAAAGCCAAAAATGTATCTTAGGCTCCCAAAAACACATGCTAGCCTCATTTGGTAATGTGTGCAAAAGGGACATAAAGATCTAACCAAACAAGGAATGGATCCGCGTTTTAAGAAATGGAGCTCTAAAGTTGTCTATGTTAAAGATTTGTTTGTATTTGGCTACTTTAATAAAAGCGGTCAAAATTTGAGAAACTCAAATCTACGGGTTTTGTCCTAGATCGCATGAGAACGAAAGTGGCTGAAATTTTAGTAAGAGCACCTAGGGGTCATATAATGTTTTGTGGCAAAATATTAGATCAGAAAACATATAAGAGGTACCCCATATTAGCCAAAGACACATACTAACCTTTTGAAGCCGAACGAGCATATAAAGACGTCCAAACGAGGGAATTATCCCCTCAAATTTGTCAAGGGTAATCCGAAGGGATCCAAGGTGATGTTTTAGGAACACTAAGATAATTTGAAAAAAGTGGCCAAAATCACAATTTTTAGTTGAAATCGAAGGCTATAATCCACGATTTTTGGCGAATAATGGCCCGGGAACAAAAATGGCTCATATTTTTGTGGCAGCACCTAGGGGTAATATGATGGGTTTTCACAAAATACTAGAGCCAGAAACGTATCTTAGCCTCCTAAAATCATTCAAAAACGCACGGTAACCTCATTTGGTGATGTGTGCAAAAGGGACGTAAAGATCTAACCAAGCAGGGAATGGTTACTCATTTCAATCAAAGGCACTCTAATGTTGTCTATGATAAAGATTTGAGAGTATTTGGCTCCTTTAAAAGAAGTGGTCAAATTTGGCGAAAATCGAAGTAATTCCGCGTTTTATTAAAAACGCCAGGACGAAAGTGGCTCAAATTTTAGTAGGAGTTCCTAAGGGTCATATTATGTTGTATATTAGAGCTGAAAACATTTGAGTGATAACCCTATCAGCCAAAAACACATACTAACCTTAAGGGGCCGCGTGGGCTTACAAAGACGTCGAAACGGAGGAATCGGCCCCTCAAATTTGTCAAGGGTAATCCCAAGGTCTCCAAGGTGGTGTTTTGAGAACAATAAGATAATTTGAAATAAGTAGCCAAAATCACGAAAATTAGACAAAACGAAGGCTATAATCCACGATTTTTAGTGAATGATGGCCCGGGAAAAAAATGGCTCATTTTTTTGTCGCAGCACCTAGGGGTAATATTATGGGCTCTCACAAAATATCGAAACCAAAAACGTATCTTAGGTTCCCAAAATCGCTCAAACACGCACGCTAGCCTCATTTGGTAATGTGTGCAAAAGGGACGTGTTTCAAGCAAAGGCACTCTAATGTTTTCTATGTTAAAGATTTGAGAATATTTGGCGACTTTAAAAAAGTGGCCAAATTGGCGAAAACAGAAGTATGTAATCCACGGTTTTTTGCCCTAAATCACATCAGAACAATAATGGGTCAAATTTCCGTAAATGTTTGTAGGAGTCATATAGTGTGTTGTGGTAAAATATAATAGGTGAAAACCTAGGTGAGGTGCCCCATAACAGCACTGAACTAACCTTGAGGGGCGAACGAGGTTATAAAGACGTCCAAACGGGGGAATTGGCCCCTCATTTTCATCAAGGGTAATTCCAAGGTGTCCACGATGATATATTAAGAACACCAAGATAATTTGAAAAAAGTGGCAAAATAACGAAATTGTACGGAATCAAATGCTATATGAATTACGATTTTAGGCGAATAATGGCCTCTCAACGTTAAGAATCTTCAAAGGCAGATTCCTAGCTGATAGAGCCTTGTGGAACGAGTTTCTTGGATATACTTTTTAGTTATTTAATCCAAAGTTGTGCTCACTCTGGGATAATAGAGCCTCTGGCTTAGGTCTTTAACACTTTACTATAATTGGTGTGGCTGAACTTGAATAAGCGAGAACCTTGGGCAGTAATCTCAACTGTCTGAGGTTCATAGTTACATAAGGAATTAAGGATGTCAGATAAGCAGCTCAATGCTCGACATTGAGGTTCTTTCTGAGTGCACAACTAATTCTTACTGCTGCTGCAGGTATTCAAAGGAGATTCCAGATGCCTATGAGAGGCTTCTACTCGATGCAGTTGAAGGAGAGAGAAGGCTGTTTATTCGCAGTGATGAGCTTGATGCTGCTTGGTCACTCTTTACTCCACTTCTAAAAGAACTTGAAGAGAAGAGAATGAATCCAGAGTACTACCCCTATGGTAGCAGGGGTCCTGTTGGGGCACACTATCTTGCAGCTAAATACAACGTCCGGTGGGGTGATCTCGGCTTAGAGCAGTGAGTCGCATACTTGCTCATTTATTTCTGTTACTTCAGGGGGCTTCACACACTTTGCTCAAGCTCATATCATAGAATACAATAAAACGGAATGCTTCTGTAATTTGGAGCTCCACTTGATCCACTTCTGCCTTTCCTGCCCCCAAATCCTGATCCAGGTTAGACTAGGAGAAAGATTAATGGTGAAGTGGCTCGATTCTTTTTTTTTGTACAGAACCTTCAAGTTCCTGGCTTATTGTATTCTCCTATACTACTTCATGAAGATTATCGGCGCAAATGTCTCACAGATGGAAAGGCCGTATCTTGTCCTCGACTCCTTGAGTGATGGATGCTCACAAAGAACTATGCCAATGTTGTAACCTTAATGTAACAACATTTTCATTGTACATTTTCTTAACAGTCATATTTATAGCTTTTTTTCTTCTCTTTTGTTTTTTAGTGCCGGTTATGTAGTTTTTCCTCCACTGTTTTCCTTTGAAAGTAGTTAGACTGGTTACAAAAAGTTACAACAATGAGAGTTTCATTTGGTTTGCAGAGATGAAATTTATTGAATACTGTAGCATGTGGAGAGATAGTTACAACAAAACAGACAAATTGCAAAAGCCAACGCCTTGCTCTTGGGAAGAAGCAGATAGCCTTTCAATTTTCAAGTGACAACACTATCTTTCATGGACTCTTGTGAGAGTACTTGATAGCATGTGCACAACTTCCGGAACACATGAAAGTGAGATGTCTAGGGACATGTCATGAAAGACCTCATCATCGTAAACCTTACTCGGTCCTTTCCAGAAAGAGTCGTCAATTTTGATATGAAACACGGTACTAATTGGCGCACATCGGTATGTAGTAAGCAAAGGAGCCATCAGGCACTTAATGTTGTAGAATGATAAGTAGCTTTTAAAAGATTCGAGATCAGTTGATAATATGAACCTTGATGAGTTGAAAGAAAAGGCAAACTAGGTGGTGTTAATGTGTTATATTCATGTCATTGTATATTTCTTCTTACTTAGTCGACCCCTATCGACATTTACCCTTTGTGCCTTTTTTTATGATGCCTATATGCTTTGTAATTGTGTCTTTGGTATCTTCTTCTTCAAGAGATCAAGGGAGCAAAAAAGGGACAGAGGAGAAAAGTTGCATAGCATAAGTTTGATGAAAGCATGAAGGAAGTTAATAATGGATGCTTTGAATGGAAGTGAAAACAAAAGAACTTAGAACATTGATTAAATTTGGTGTGTCAATATGAAGCTTTCAGTAGGTCCTCTTTCTTGTCTAAAAGAAAGGAAACAATCTTAACAAAATAAAGCAACTATTAACATCAATAAGAGCCACATCTACAAAGTTAAGGCTAGATTTGGAAGTTTGTTACTTTGCCAAATCAAACTTCAATTGTGCCACAAATTGATTGAAACAATGACCTCCTAGTCCTGGAAATTAAATGGCATACTGTGTTTAACCATATTGCATGGTTTACCTCGTATTACGTATGTTGGGAGTTTTATCAAATGCGTGACTGAAATCACAATTGCGACTTTTCTGCTTGATTAAATCTAAAAGTGATGGCATTCAATACGGTTCAACTAGAACATCTGCCACAACCAACCAGCTAATTTGGGAAATTAAGGACAACTATCTACTAATAATTTTCCAATATCATTAAATGAGCAGAATTTTGAGACCAAATTGTTGAAGATATTTGCTAATGCTTCAAAGGTCAAACAATTATTTTGCCAAATCACTAATTTGGACTAATCAATTGCATGCTGTCCTTTATCTTATCACTCCTACCATTCTCCATGGAAAAGCTAAAGTGAAAGAAATGGGTACTTATCATTCCATGATTAAGGTGGATTTTGCTTTCTAAGAAAATTGTGTCAGGATTCAACCTGATATAATTGAAGAGACAGGGCAGCTATAAAGTTTAGATGTCTAAACATATGTAATAATATGAGATCTAGTGCCGACTGAGGGAATATGAGGATTTGAGTCTAAGAAATTGCTAGTTTTCAAATAGGTTAATTTTCTAAACACTAGTTTATCATTGATCATCGACTTGAATTATGATGCCGCAAAACTAACTAATTAATTCAGATATGTCGTTCTTTTGAAAGAGCTTGAGGAACTCAAAAGTCCATGCTAGAATTGAGTCGCATAGCCATACAAACTAAGTTTAGAATTGAGTCGCATAGTCCTTGTGTCAAACATATCTTTCGATATTCGATTTCCCCCACATAAATGTATAAAATTATTAATCTTTACAAGTTTCACCCAAGAAATAGAGAAGAATCACAATATATACTTGAAATAATCAAATCCAATACAACCTTTTAAGGCTATCTTCAATGATATCATTGTATTAATAAAATCATTTCATCAACACACCCCAAAACATAACCTCCCAAAAATGATGTCACATTATTGTTACACTAATACAGTATGTCCCCTTGTAATTAAATCACTAGAGGTTAGTTTGTTACAAAAAGGGAGTGGAGAAAAATGATGATATTATAGGGAGAGGTCAAAATTACACATACACACATACACACAAAGAGAGAGAGAGAGGTCACTTCACTTCAAAATTCAAAACAAAAATAAAGAGACACAACTCAAAAATGGATTGGTTTGAACACAACAGAGCAGAAGAAGCTGCCTCCTTGACAAATACCCTCATCTTATTTTCCTCAATCATACACTAACACCAAGAAATTTTTTCCATCAACTCCCATAAAACAAAAACCTCTTCTTCTCCATTTTTTTTTCTTCATTTTTTTTCTCCCCTCAAATCTTCTTTAATCATCATCCTATGAAACCACCATCACCCCATCAAAAAATGCCCACTTTTATGCATCATTTTGAACAACAACAACAACAACATCATCATCATCAACAACAACATCATCATCAACAACAACAACAAAACTCTTACTTGTTGCAACTCAAAGAACAACAACAACAACAACAACTAATCCCAAACCCTAATAATCAAACCCAAGTTGATGAAAATCTTGTTGTTGTTGTTGAAAACACAACCCCACCAAACAAACCAAACCCACCAAAAAGAAAATCAAACAAAGACAGACACAAAAAAGTTGATGGGAGAGGAAGAAGAATCAGGATGCCAGCTCTTTGTGCAGCAAGAATTTTCCAATTAACCAAAGAATTAGGTCACAAATCAGATGGTGAAACAATCCAGTGGCTTCTTCAACAAGCTGAGCAATCCATAATTGCTGCCACAGGAACAGGAACCATCCCAGCTTCATTCATTTCAGGGTCAGGATCCTCTGTTTCTGAACAGGGGAGCTCTGTTTCAGCTGTTCTTTCCGGGTCGGGTTCCGGGTCATCCACTTGGAATTTTGGGAATCTGGATCGGACCCATTTGGGTACCGGGTCATGGGCATATGGGTCTAACCCGGTTCATGAACCCGGGTTCTCTAGTTCGAGTTCTGGGAGAGAGAATTTGGAGTGTACAAGAGCTAAAATGGAGGCTAATCATCATCATAATATGGGTATGTCCAATTTAAATATGGTAAGTTTTGGACAGCATGAGAATAATAGAGATAGTTTGGAGCTTGGTTTGTCACAAGATGGTGGATTTGGGTTACTTAATTATGGTGCAATTAACCAATTATATGAACAAATTAGGAATAATAGTAGAGCTAATCATGTTTGTTTTAGCAATGATCAAAATCATCAGAATCAGCAGCAGATTATTCCTGATCATGAAGGTGATTCTCAAGGATCAAGATGAAGTGGGATTTTAATTATTACTCCATATTATATTATATTGAAAAGATTACATCTTTTTTTATTTTTTTGGTTTAATTAGTGAGTTTATTGATTGATCTAATCAGTGGGAATAAGATATCAATCTTGTTTCTTTCTGAGTTGAGAGGATCACTTTTGTGAGAATTCCATTAGAAGTTTTAGTAGTGGCAGACAAAAGAGCTAAGTAAAAGTTTCAAGTTTGAAGTTTGAGGCTTTCATTTCTCATTTTGCACCTCTTTTCTTTTCAAGATTGTATTCTCTCATTTGTTGAATTATAGGATTATATGATCAATTATTTGTAAGTTGTGTAACATATAAGTTGTTAGCACCTGTTATTCTACCTTCGCCTCAGTCCGTCTTTCAAGTTTGTGCGTAACTAGAAGGATGTATAAACTAATCGGTCAATGAAATGTTCGAAAACATTGCTTGATAAGTTGCTATCACTGATGTACTGAATTATATGGTTTTGCCATTGTGTAAAAGCAAGGTGTTTGCAGCAAGTTTTGCAGCATATATAGAAAAAGGATGGATTAGAAAACGCTTTGACCCTGACACTGCTGAAGCCTGAAATGGGAGTTACACTTTGACTTTTTGGTAAGAAACATGGAAAATGTTTGTACCTAAAAAGGAAACCTAGTGATTATTTTAAAGTTGTTACACTTGTTTTTGGATGAATAGACTGTGGAAGATGTCACGAGATAAACAGGTGAGGTGACCTAAAAAAAAAAAAAAAGTGGAAGTCTAGTGGTAATATAGTGGGGAAAAGATTCTTGGAGATTGGCACAATTGTTGGATATGGTGTTACAAATTGTTTCATCAATCGGTTTTCATGTTTTATCCAACATGATGTGAACACACACCTTTCAATCTAATTAAGTCGTCTAATGTGTTGGTGTGCTTTTCATCACATTCTTGATTCCTTCTTGAATAAGTTAAAATATTCGCATTATGTGCTAATCGGTAGTTTTGATGTCCTGTTCAAAACAAATGTAAAAACGCAAACGAAATGAAGAGGGAATGTGATTGGAATGTCGCATAATTTCAACAAAAAAAAGAAAGAAAAACACACGATAGCTTCAATGGGTCTAAAGATCTCTTCAAACGCGAGAACCTACCCATATGTCCATCAGGTGCACTCCAAATGTGTCTATAGTATAGTTTTGAAAATATTTACCGACTTCCAATTAATGTCCGAAATTGTTTAGAACCAAGGTATATAACCTCAAAAGTGATATGTCCCGAAAGATCCTGAAAAACCTCCTCAAAAGAACCAACCTTCATACCCAATAAGCGTATAGTATACATTAGTAACTTGAATGTGAACCGGACCTCCAAGTAAGTGGTCATGACCAAAAAAAATTTGCCATTTTGTGCTTAAAATTTGAACAATTATGGGAAAAAATATGGCATTTTCCATTATAATTAGAACAAGGCCCAAGTTTGGTTTCAAACTCTCAATCTTGCCTCACATAGTCCACGACACGAGAACCACGACTTTCTGGCCCAATATGGCCCGTACTGAGTTGGTGATAGTTGGGCTAAGCTTAACCAACTTGGAGGCCCTCTAAATTGAGTATTATGGACAAATGGTTAACTTGGCCCAATAGTATTATGATTAATTTCTGGGCCGAGAGCCCTCTGGCCTTTAGTCGTTGAGCCCAAAGTTTTAGCCCAACTTGCATTAAGATTATGAGCGTAGTCTGGGTTTCTATATCACACTACCACTAATCCACTATCCACCATCACTACTACTGTACACTTGATCTTAGTCGAAAGGCCAGGCCGCGGAAAATTTCTACTATTACGACTATAAAAAACAGGCAAAACTTATGTTGCTTAATAATTTAGGGATCTAGTTCTTCAACCTGTCAATCAATGTGCAAAATACTTCTCTCCTTCGAAAAATCTTTCATTTAGGGTCTTAAACTGGCCGAGGGGCTAAATTGAGTAGTTCAATTTTTGACTTCACCACGGTTACTAAAAATCGAGTTTAGGGTCAGTTGCCCCCGAGGTCCTATATGTTCGCGTTTATATATCATGTATAAACGGACACCATTTATCACAGACGACATTTGACGTACCTTGTTCATGAGATTTTGTGTTCATTTTCGAGCGAGATTCTGGTAAGGGGGTCAGTAACTTGCGCAAAAAGGCGACTTTATTAGCTATCAATCGACAAGATCAACAATCAGCTCATAATAAGGAGTACAATTCATACAGTTGCACAGGTGTACTCACTGTACTGTGATCAGCCACCAATGATTGACGCACACAAATTAAAAAAAAAAGTACCTGAAGAATAGTAATTCGTACGTACAATAAATCTGCCTTGCGAATCACATTCGCCACCTTATAATGTTATGTACTCGTACTTGTATCATTCACATGGTGGGACTCTGATTACTAGTTTGTAAGCCGTACACTAACTAATGTTGAGCGAGTCTAATATTTTAATATCGGAGTTATTTGACTCTCCAATGTAATACAAACGCTATTTTAACTGATATTTACATATTTTTGAAATGTTCAGGATAGTTCTTATGAGCACGTACATGCATGCGACTCTTGAGTCTCTATCCCTCACTCAGAAGAACAAGAAAGTTGCATCGAGTGATGTACGTTGAAAAACCAATGCTGGGCACAGATACTACTTAGCAGTTAGCACACCAGAGCATAATGAACCGCGCCATGATATAAGCTTGATGCATATTGTTGAAGCAATGCAAGTACAAGCACAAAACACATGGTGCCGTACGTATGTAGTTGTAACTTGTAAGTACATATATTTGGTAAGAGTGTACGACATATGATGTGATGCAGCAGTTAGCAAAGCACAGTAGCTGATCACATGATATCATTCAATAATGTTTGAGTATGTCTGTGTGATGACTGATGAGTAGTGATGACCATCCTAGCTAGCTAAACCAGTAGTGAACGACCTATATGCCTTCTTAACCACACCAATCGAGTTACTTTTTGTGTTAGATGGTCACGGTCTAATAGTAACTTATCGTAAGATTGAGTAGTGTATGTCGTTAGCATGTTGTATATATATCATGCATGAGTAGCTAGGCTACATAAGACTAAAGCTAACATTACCGTTATTAGTGTTAAATTATCCCTCCCAAACGAATAATTTTGACGAAAATTAGTGATTTATGATACATACTACCTTTGTTCTTTTCGTTCATTAACATTTCGTTTGAATACTTCTCACATATTCAAACGAAACAACAATAAGTCAAGGTAAAAAATGAAGAAAGTAAATCCGCGTATATACGGAGGGAGAGTATCTTTTGAGGAGTCTATTCACCTTTACATCCATTGATCCACAACATAGTATGCCGATATTTACGGATGGATTAGAAGCGAATGGTTGAATTGGAAAACATGTGCTGTAACGTTTTCGTACAACAAAAAGATAGCCGTTCATTCTAGATTTCTAGCTATAGGCTTTGCACATGCGAATGATCTTTGGCAAACACACATATATAGAGATACATACTTTGTGAACTATACGTTAGCAGGATTAGATCGAACTAATTAAGTATGCTGTTGATGATTAAGTTAATCAGTTAATTAATTCTTGAACGTTTCATTGTCGACCTGCTAATTACCCACTTAGCTAGTCTTAGGTTGTACTTTAATCGTCTGACTAATACCAGACAAGTTAGGCGCTGATGTGATTAACAAATATGTTAGGTTGTTGTTGCAAACTTTAATTTAGATGATTCATAATGTATACTCTTTATTGTGGCTAAAAATTAATGCCTTTGTAACCAAAAAACAATTAACGCATTCAAGTTCAAATTTGATTGCTAGATTATCACCAAGTTTTTATTAGGCGGGACTCTACGCAATATATATATCATCTTATATATATGGAGATCAAACATTCACATTTCACACCGTAGATAAAATGCAATATAATAAAACCATCTCAATCAAAAGTCGGACATGCAAGAATGAAGAATCGTCATCTTATCTCATGATCTTAATGGAAGAATTAAAGCATATGTAATCATGGATGTAGATATGCTCCGAAATATAAAATGGAACCCTGTACCCATATGCAGATTTGCTCCAACAATGGCGTATATTTTACTCATAATATAAGTTAGGAGTATAAGATCTACGCGATATTCATATCTTGGCAGCGCAATTGGCATCATGGATGCATGCTGATATAGTTTAATGTTTATGTATTTTCTGCGTGCATGCGGCATGTAATCATGACCTTTAATCAGCCGTCATCTCCACTTTGCAACTTACTATTTTTAGGAGTATACTGTATGTATTGTAGGTCACTTAAACAAGGGAAAGTATAACATTATCATATAACAAATTCACTCTCGGATTAACTAGAATGCTTGACATGCTAAAAGAGTAGTCAGCAGCTCGAATGTTGGGGAAGAGAAATCAAACATCGCTAATAGTGTATATTGAGTCATTAATTATGCCCTTGGGCAATCCTATGAGTGGTTTTTAATCGTCGTATCTAAGTTAATATATGTTATCGGAGTGCATTCTAGTCGCAAAATTAAGTAGATTCAATTCATCAGATTTAATATGATAATTCTCCCTCCATTTTATTAAGTTCTTTGCATTTGGTTTGAATATGTAAGAGAAATTCAAACCAAATACGAATAACCTCTTTGCTAGCTAATGAAATGAACGGAATATTAAACGTGTTCAATATGATGTTACGATAGAGACATAATCTTTGCAACCTCTTTGACAATAATTTTGGAGTAAATCTACCACATTGGTATGTAAAAGGGAATGGAAGCAAACATCTTGATATATTAAAATCAAAGCGTAAATTGGAAGGATGGGGTTTTTGCCGGGGGAGAATCTTGCTCGATTTGGAATGAGAATAAATAAAAGAAATGAGAAAAGACAACAAAGTATCTACTGCCCATATTATTATGCATGATGGTAAAAGCTACCAAATCCAAGTAGATTTTCACTTTAATAACTTCAATAAATTATTGAGAATAGAACAGAATTAATTGATTTTTTCTTGCCTGCAACTAATCTATGACAAGATCTTTTCGGCATCAATTATTTACTATTGTATGAAGTGTAAACTACACACGATCGAAAGGTGAAGGGCAGTACCGTAATAAGGAAATTTGGGCTTGAGACAAAGTATGAGAAATGTGACACTATAATCATTAGTGATTATACTTGGGAGATTTCTAGATATTTTTATAAATCAAGAAGTTTAGACATGATTGATTATTGTAATCATGAACAATAAACAATAATAATGTAATCAAACAAAACGACCATTTAGTTGTACACTGTTAAATTAACAATTATGAAATCAGACTAACCTAATTGGACAATGTTGTTTGTTTTTCCTTTAGAGGGGCAAAGTAGCTAGTATGCCTCACTCATGTGAACGCTGTGATAAAGCGGTTTGGTTTGAAGGTTATACTTGAATCATTTTCGATGCAGTTTTTTTAACATGTTAAATTACTTATATATGTTGCCAAGGTCTAAGGATCAATTATTTACTAACGACTTTTACGATGTCATGACAAATAAGTGTTCATTATTTGACAGTAAAATTAGATGTAATGCAACAATGTATCGTGTCTGTGATCACAACAATTAGAGCATTAGTATATGTCCATTAATGGAAACATGTTTGCTACCTTACACAGTTATTTGCGTACATGTTACACAATATGTAACAGTCTAATAACAAGTGATTTACTATCCGTCGCTCTCCACAAAACCAGGTAAATAACCCTAAAATACAATGAATTGAGACAATGTTGTCAGTGTCTTATACAAACTATGTCATTATATGTTGATCCATGGTCAAAATACTATATAAATTAATAATCCGATGTCAAAATACACCGCAAATATAATAATTGATAATCTGTTGTCAAACAACACAATATACAATGTATAACTACTTAATAACTCGTAGCGCAACAACCAAATGCTTGACAGCTATTTCACCTCTCCCTCAAAATTGGGTGATTTGCCAAGCAAATACTTCTATACTAGTACAGATCACAATTCACAAAATACCAATAACATTTTATTCTTTGTTATTTCATTCCTTTTTGGTAAAAGATTAATTAATCAAGGAATGTGAAAAGGAGGCAAGGAATCAAAGAATGAGGTAATGAAAGAAAGCCGCCTTTGGCTGATAATAATAAACACATGATGATGAGAAAGAGAGAGAAAAATGAAAAGAACATAATCAAAGAACTGAAGAGCAAGTGTTTGATAGATCAAGAGGCTTCAGCTTCACTCACAAGTTACAAATTACAACTCACACCTCCTCCTCCTCTTCTCCTCCTCTTCTCCTCCTAGTGTGTGTGTGTGAGTGTGCCTGCTCTTGCTGCTAGAGAGGTGGTGGTCACTCTGTGTGGGCCCCACTTTTTTCTCCCCATTCTTTTTTATTTTGAGGGAGTCAAATTACTAAAACTCTTGGCCAAACTCAAAAGCCAAACACACCCTTAAGTTTTTAAGATCATTTTTATTTGCTCCAATTTCATTTATTTCCCCAAAATCTCATCTTTTCTCTCTCATCACTTTCTCTCTCTATCTATTCACCCACCCACCCTCTCATTTCTACACTCTCTTCCTCATTTTTCAGTGACAAAAAAAAAAAAAAAACAGAGAAGAAGAAGATAGAAAGACACTGAAAAAAAAACAGAGGAAAAAACAGATCAATTTCCCCTCAATTTCTTCCAATAAATTGATTATTTTTTGTTTCTGTTTGGTTGATTTGGGAAGTGGGTTTTGGTTTGATTAATCTTGTAGAAGAAGGAAATGGATTGCTGGATGCAATCTCTCAAAGTTGACGAGGAATTTCAAAAGTTTGTCGTGCGTATGAACCCACCAAGGTTATTCATCTTTTTTTTCCCTAAAAAAATTACAAAGTTTGAATATTTTTTACTTGAATTGAAATGGGTTCAATCCATTTTCTCAAAAAAGTTGTTGAATTGTATTGAATTTGATTTTATTTGATTTTTTAAGGTTTTTTTTTGTTCATTTTTTCATTTTTTTCAGGGTTACGGTGGATAATACGTCTAGCAGAAAAACCACTTTGATTAAGGTAATGATTATTTATTCTAATCTTAAATTAATTTCAGTAATTATCTTGTCAAAAAAAAGTATTTTTTTTTTATTGGATAATTTGGTGAATTTTAATATGTTATTTTGTTTGCAAAATTTGCAGGTAGATAGTGCAAATAAGAGGGGAAGCTTGTTGGAGGTGGTTCAGGTGCTAAATGACATGAACCTACTAATCAAAAGGGCTTATATTTCATCTGATGGAGAATGGTTTATGGATGGTATGCATTAAAATTTAATTTAATTTGATTGATATAATCATTGTATATAATATGATTGCTTAATTATTTTTGTTAATCCTTGATTAATTTGTAGTTGGTGTGATTAATTCTGATGTAACATACTAACTAGAGTTTGAGTAATAAGATTTGATTTTTTCTTATAATAATTAAGTAAAATTAAGTGTGTTTTTTGTCTTGTAGTGTTTCATGTCACGGATCAACATGGGAACAAGCTCTCTGAAGACGATGTTGCAGAACGAATTCAGCAGGTATACTTATAAAAGATTTGGAAAAATGTGCCCTTTTGACTAAACCACTTTTTTTAATTTTTAATTTGATGACTAATTCATGTTGTCTGGTATATTATTGAGTGCTTAATTAAAATAATTACGGAATTGGGTGAATATACTTGGTTGGCTAATTACACTCTACATTCTCAATCTTGGTGTTGATAAAATACAGTATGTAATTTTACGCTATGACGTGCTATGACGTAAAAGACGGTCTCATAATAAGTTATTGTACTTTACGAGAAAGAAAAGAATTTATTAGTGTGGTGTGTACTGTCTTTGCTGATGAAGTGTATAATGTTGGACATGAAAATGTAGCTTTTTCAACTTGCTTGAGACGTGAAACTTGATGGTCAGATGGTGAATTGTTTTTGTTATAATGGTTGGTGCCTTGTAGATTTATAAAACTACATATGAAAAAGCAACGAGACCCAGCATTCTAGTATCCTACACGGAAAATAATTTCCCTGATTTGAACTATAGTCTTTTGAAGTCTTTTAATTTGGTCATTTCTTAACCTTTTTCGACATTTTTTTCGTTACTTAGTGAAACCGAAAGATAAACATTGAATTTATGATACATTTTCCAGAATTCAGCTTTGAGATAGTACAACATTTACAAGATGTGTATAATGATGTTTAGTTTCAATAATTGCGAAAGCGTGGAGCCCTTTCTCTCCTAAAGGAGTGGTTAATACAGTAGTTTTTACCAGTTCTAATCAGGCTAAGTTTTTTCTTAGTGGGTTGCATGTGAGCTATTGGACTTTGGTTGGATATGATCTGTATAGAATCAGAAGACTTCTCTTGAATTGGCATAAAGTAAGTTTTTTGGGGTGGGGATGAACTGGGGATGTATTGAATGCCAATCTGAAAGTGGTTCTTACTTCTTTTTGGCCACATTCTTGGTTGAATTTTAGTCAACTGTAGGGCCAAGAGTCTCAAACAGGGATTTTTTTTTTCTTTTGGAAAAACTACCCTGATTTGATTTTTGTCAAACAATGTCTGAAGATGTCTTGGATTATGTGGTTTGCTGTGATTTCGGCTGTATGGCGGATTAGTTGTATAGATGGCTAATTGAGCTATTGTAGTGTTTGCAGTCTCTAGGTCCAAGAGCGCGCAGCTTCCGGTCTAGGAGATCAGTTGGAGTCCAAGCTGCAGTGGAGCACACAACTATTGAGCTGACAGGAAGGGACCGGCCAGGCTTGCTCTCAGAGATCTTTGCAGTGTTGACAGACCATAAGTGCAATGTGGTTGCAGCTGAGGTCTGGACACACAATTCACGAATGGCATCGGTCGTTTATATCACGGATGAAGCCACAGGGTTCCCAATTGATGATCCTGATCGTCTAGCTAATATTGAACATCTTTTGCTCTCAGTGCTAATGGAGGATCGGGACAAAAGGAGTGCTAATACTGCAGTGTCTGTTGGAGGAACTCATACTGAGAGAAGGCTGCATCAGATGATGTACGCTGATAGGGATTACGATCTAATGAACATGAGTTGTGGTGATGCTTCGTCTTGTCGGCCAAGAAAACCTCTCGTGACAGTCGAAAATTGCTCTGAGAGAGGCTATACAGTTGTGAACCTGCGTTGTGCAGATAGGCCTAAGCTCTTGTTTGATACAGTGTGCACCTTGACGGATATGCAGTATGTGGTTTATCATGCCACGCTCATAGCCGAAGGACCAGAGGCTTATCAGGTAGCCCTCATGCTCTTTGACAGCATTTCTTAATGTTAGTCTTGTTGCCTAGATCATCATGTAGGTTATTTTCAGAACTTTGTTAACAATTTCTATTCAACAGGAGTTTTTCATCAGACACACCGATGGATGCCCCATTAGCTCTGAAGCAGAGAGGCAACGGCTAATTCATTGTCTAGAGGCGGGTATAAAAAGGCGAACTTCTGAGGTAAAGTTTGTAACATTCATCTTTATGTCATGATTTTGTGTAAGATACTTTGTTCTCTTTTCCTATTTATGCCTTGTGCTGACGCTTCTTCTATAGGGGATACGATTGGAATTATGCAGCGATGATAGGGTAGGACTTCTCTCTGATGTAACGAGGATATTCAGAGAAAATGGCCTTTCAATCACCCGAGCTGAGGCGACTACCAGGGGTTCTCAAGCTGTGAATGTATTCTATGTGATCGATTCTTCAGGGAATTTGGTGAAAAGTGAAACAATCGAAGCAGTGAGAAATGAGATTGGTAGGACTATTCTACACGTAAAAGAAGACGAGTACTCTAAGTCGCCTCCTCAAGAAAGCGGAAGGTTCTCACTTGGGACTCTGTTTAAGTCAAGATCAGAGAAATTCCTCTACCATTTGGGTCTCATCAAGTCATATTCTTGAGCAGTAGCTCATTGCGCACCTGAAACATATGTGTTTAGGTGTTTGGACTCACATTTCACTTGCAGCTTCAGCAAAGAAGCCAATCTTTCGGTATGAAGAGCTTTTCCGGTTGATCCTTCACTCGTCGTTGCATTGGTTCAGCCGCAGGAGCTCTTTCTTTCGCCAACCACAGCGACCAGATCAGCGACATTGTAAATACTCATTTGCAGTTTGCAGTTTGCAGTACATATGTAAATCCTGCAACCTCTTTCCTTTAGTTAGGAAAGACAATGTAAATACACATTGATCAGCATCATCTTATTTCAGTGCAACAACATTGCTTAATAATATTGCACCTTTCACAAGCCATGAAAGGTGGTATTGATGCAGACGAGTTTTAGCCCCTAATTACGCGTGAACCCCACCCTTTCTCACCCTATCAAGGCATCAACCCTTGGCAAATGAAATTACACCTACAAAATGTAGACTTTGTGGAGAAAGTTATGGTGATGAGCAAAGCAATGACTCAGCAAAGCGTACGTAAGAAGGAAGTCCATAAAAATGATTCCAAAAGGAAAGGAAGTGGCATCCAAACAACCGAAAGTGGCTTATTTGGAATCCACAACTAGAATCTTCTCCATATGATAAATACTGGTCCACAATTCTGCCAATAATTGACTAGTTTAAGGTTAATTGCAATTTTTTTGGGGGGGAAATAAGTGTACTTTATAGAGAAAAATTATAAGGCATATCATTTCTTGGATCAGCAAAGAATCAGGATCCTAATCCGAAGGTATATAGGAGCTTTAATAATTTAATATACTTGACTTTTTTCATATGATGATTCACTTAGCTCTTTTAATTATGAGGTAGCTTAAAATTTTGGATCGGATAATTATATGTTTACACGCTCCATGAAATCGATGAATCCCTTAGCTTTGATATGATATTTGTATTAGTAAAAGTTGACATGCAATTGGTTCTTTGTGAAAATCATTTTAAATACGTACGATCAAGTCGTATGTTTTTCTTTCTAAAATCGTAAAGTAATACCGTTAAACTTTTGTAACAGTGGAGAATGCCTATGATGGTTATATTTTATAAGCCTTGGTCATGCAAATTGCGACTAAATCAGAGATATAATACATACAAATTGTGTTGGTCAGCAGCTTAATTAATTAGATTGATCATTTCTATTACTTTTGAATACGAATTTTTCTAATTACTTATGGAGTCGTATAATAATAGATGTTTTTTTAGTGGGAAAAAAGAAAGGTTACACAATGACAAAGTTGATGAGTATGCATTATTTTTACGTCATTGGGTTTATCTGATACAACAAACTTTTTCTTTTGTTTCTCTTTTAATTGATCAAGAACAGACGGCAAAATTACATAAAAAAAAAAAAAAGTTTTTTTTTTTATTTTCTTGGAAACTCCATTATTAAAGTTTTGGTTGGGTAGTACGGCCACCTCCATCATTGGATAACAACGGAAAGAGAAAGCTAAAATGGAGCAATGGAAAATATTTGTTTTATTTACCTTAAAGTATGGAATTGAGATTTAAAATGGAATTACGATACCTTCTTTATAATGAATTTGTTTTAATTATCAATGCAATTACATTATACTATGCTTATTTAGGATCTGAATCATCGGAAGCTATTTCACCTAGAGTTCATTCTCTAGACTTTACTTGAAATGAAAACATTCATCTCTCATATACGGAGTATAGTTTTTTCCTCTTCTAAGAAAAACATTTTATTTTATTTTTCATTTTAGGTCAACTCTAACTCAAATAACTCCGATCTAAAGAATCCATATCCGCAAAGTGCACGTATTCCGAAAAATTCAAGACAAACATGCAATGGTACATGCACCTTTTAACATTCGTTGGATTTGAATATTGTAGTCTTAGAAAATTGGAGAGTGAGGAAGGATGAAATCCAGGACAATGGACAAAGGTTAGCTGCGGAGTTCGGTCAACGTCTGCAATCTGTCAAATGTGCATGAACATGCATGGCGCGCAAGGCAGAAATGACAGCAAGAATGTTATTTTGCTAGAGTTAATAGAGTTGTACTACAGTGGAGTAAATGGTCATTTAAAGTAGACTAAACATTTTGTAAAATGAGTTAAGAGGAAAACTCGTCGGCAATATTTCAAGTAAAACTCTATGAAACGATCTCCATTCGTATAATCGTATAGTGGTATATTATTACAACTATCAAACTTTTATTCAATTTCAAGTTTTCTGTATTTTTCCGACATGCATTTTAAGGTGTGATTTTAAAGAAATTTCCGAAGGAATTAATTAGTGTAGTTAATTTTGCATGTTAAAGTGCGTGGTTGAGCTAGAAGGTATACTCCCTCAAATTCAAATAGATTTTCCCGTTTCATTTTGTTGTTTTGAGTTGACATGTTTGAAATTATTTATGAACCAAATGAAAGACCCGTTTGCCTAAAAATCATGTAGAGTTGGTAGACCGTAATGTAGAATGAAATATTTACGAATTATTGCAGCAAGTGAACAATTCATTTGGTTTAAAACTACCTCCCAACACGACACCTCAAAACTGCAAACAGATTCAGGAAAATTTCTTTGGGTTGAAGGGAGTATCGGGCAAGGAGTTTGTAAATGAATGTTGGGAGTATTTAATTATAAAAAGGTGGAATTAATTTTGACTGTTGAGTGTTTACTGTTAGAGTGAAAAGTGTGCCGACAGAGACAAAGTCAGAGGGAGAGCGCGCAGGTGCAACAGAATCAGTAGGACAGTGTGGGGAATGGACATGTGGTGTTTCCTGCAATACCGTTACACGTGTCGGAATCTGAGTCACACACTCCCTGCTCAACAACGAGATTCTGACATACTGCTCTTTACTCTACTGTAGTATACTCCGTACTACCTTTTTTGTTGTCGTATCTGAATCTCTTCACCAGAATCTTTACGGTCTACTTCTTCGTATATGTCACGTGTCAGTTAGTCTCAGCTCACGTGATTTCGTTTAGTCCATTTTACTCTTGTGTTACTGTTTTGTTACCGTTCCAAGTTCCAACTTCTTTGAAATGTTAGGAACGTAATGTGGTGATCGTTACTCTTCCATGCATCTTCTGTGTCCTTATTGTCGTTGTACCATTGATTGATACAATTGCGAATTCTATACGGAACCTCGATTTAATAATTATGATCGATATTGTTCTTGATGATATAACAGAATATTATACAAAATCTATCGATTAATTGTAGTTGAATTGCTCTATAATAAATGTAAAAATCCCGGATCTGAAACAATCTTGCCGATGATAATTCATCTGACATGGTGGTCGAACTCTAACAAATACTCGTATATTGCTTTAAGCATTGGATAACTTGGAGGAGGACTTCTTTTCTTCATTGTTAGGTGTACCTTCTCACTGATCTCTTTTTTTAGTGCTTCTGATAATACTGGACCAATGAAAGATATTTGAGAAAGAAACAAACAACCCATTGACCGAGGATTAAATAGATAACATAACAAAATAGGCAATAGCGCAACTTGGGACTAAATCTTGTGTCATGTGTGGGCAATAATTTGGTACCAAATGAAGCAAATGGGTACAAAAATGATCAAAATGTAACAATACAAAAATGTGCTAAAATTAAAAACATTCACATGAAATTTAAGAAAAATCAAGAGAAAAAGCCAGCCAAGAATCTTGAACCCAATCAAAAATGGGGCCCCGATTACATCTTTAGTGAGGTAAGTTGAATTAATATAAAGGTGAAGCAGCCAGAAATAATAATAATAGAAAGCTAAATAAATATGGACCATTTACACCAACTTGGAAGAGGAACTTGTGTCGCACCATCGCACTACCATTTGTCCACACCTTTCGTCCCTAAGATTGCGACTTTCCGCAGGTTTTGTGGATCAGATTTGACAAACTCACATCCATCTTACTCATTCACACTGTACTCTTTAAGTATCAAATGTTTGTTTTGGAGAAAATTATTCTGACAAACGGGATTTATGTGCTTATTCGATAATCGCAAATTATACCATGCTCCAAGGAGCACAAGGAGCATGGTGATTCTCCTCACAATAAAGGAGTGAGGACCATATTTAAAATGATTTTTTATTTTTTAATATATGGTCCCCACTCATCTATTGTGAGGAGGACTACCATGCTCCTTGGAGCATGGTATAAGCACTGTTGGATAATGAGTCGTACACTTTTCGGCCCTAAGTTGTTTCGGGTGGTTAACGTTTGATTTGAAAATGTGAGAATAATTCGAGGGAGTGTCTGGAGCTTAGGAGTTGGCGAACAGAGGAAACATAAGGTGTGCACTTTTGTTTCATGTATTGGAACTTGAAAGGAAACTCATAAGACTGAATAGGGCCAGGAGAAAATGCATCTTGGGGTATAAAATTTGATCCCTCATATGAACAGGCGAGGTGAAAAAGAAACCTGAGCATACTGCATCTTATCAGTTACAAATCGACCCACTTAAAGAGAGTTGAGGACGACTAGAAAATCGTCTCTCGTTGTACATGATAAACTGGCCAAAAACTTAACTCAAATAGTCAGATGCATCACTGCAATATGATAATTTGATTAACTTCAAAAACATTTTACAAAAGCACTGTTGGCAAGATCAAGAGCGTTGTAAAAATCTCTTGGAGTATGCAAAAAACTCTTCGAAATAGCTCTCCCAAAGGCAAATACATCAGCCTGATACCAATGAGACCTCTTGGAGAGAAGTGGCCTCTTGATTGGGGGAGAAGAAGATCTCGCCAAAGTGGCAAAAGTAGACATCCTTAGAAAGCGGACTGACGACCAAGCAAAATTTTGAAATTCCTACATCATACCATTGGAAGTTCACCACAATCACTGATGACGATCTTCTTCCTGGGACGGTCTCCTCTGTCGGTTTCCTGTGATTCAATTAGCTTAACGATGTCCATACCTTCCAAAACCTGTCCGAAGACCACATGTCTCTGGTCTAGCCACGGTGTCTGCCATTTAACCAGAGCAGTGCAGTCAGGAAAATAAAATGGAACATGTTAAAATGAAACCTCTTGTGGACAGAGGGTACAGTTATATGGCTAACATATAGTACATGAGTACCAACAGTCACTGGAGACAGAGAGATCATCATTACCCCAGCGTCTTAAAGGCTCCCGCCATATGGGAGGAGAGGGGGGGGGAGGGACATGTTCCGTGACCAAAATACATCTCTAATAAAAAAAAAGATATCATGTACAATAGGGGTGAGCATGAACGGGTACCCGCTCCAAAATCATGGACCCGGACCCGGACCCGTTTCTAACGGGTCCTAAA
>JBBYHQ010212759.1:0-24181 GCA_038382645.1 Spergularia azorica
GAAAAGCTGGAAGACTTCGTGTCAGGGCTGCTTCTTCCTCTGTTTTTCGCGATCAGTGGCCTCAAGACTGATGTCACAAAAGTCAAAGGTACAGGTACTTGGTGGAATCTCATGATTGTCATCGTGTTGGCTTGCACTGGCAAGGTTGCCGGCACTACTGCTGTCGCCTACTTCTACAAAATGCCACTCCGAGAAGGAATCACCCTCGGCCTGCTTATGAACACTAAAGGACTTGTCGAAATGATCGTCCTAAATGTAGGAAAGGATCAAAAGGTCAGACTCAAAACACCGAAACCATGTTCTGTAATTTCAGCTAACCATTTTGTTTCATTTTCAGAAAGAGGAAAAGGCAGGTTAGACATAAGACTTAAAAGAATCGGAACTTAGCAACTAGAATAAGAAGTATTAGCAACAAAAATGAAATGATGAACTTTACCAGCAGCAGGCATTGGTTTTAAAGCCTCTCACATGACTAGAAGCACATCATCGAAAACTTTGTATCCGATAATCTTACAGAGCTATGTTCTTGCAGGTGTTAGACGATTCATCATTTTCGATCATGGTAGTTTCAGCTGTCATAATGACTAGTGTCGTTGGTCCCCTTGTAACAACAATATATCGGCCAGCAAGGAGATTTGTGACATACAAGAGAAGAACCATACAGAGATCCAAGCCAGATGCAGAGCTGCGAGTATTAACTTGCGTCCACACTCCAAGAAACGTACCAACCATCATAAACCTCCTTGAAGCCAGTAATGCAACCAAAAGATCGCCTATATGCGTATATGTCCTGCATCTTGTTGAGCTAACTGGGCGAGCATCAGCCATGCTCATAGTCCACAACACCAGGAAGTCAGGTCGCCCTGCCCTCAACCGAACCCAGGCACAATCTGATCATATCATCAATGCCTTCGAGAATTATGAGCAGCATGCTACAAACGTCTCTGTTCAGCCTCTTACCGCTATTTCCCCATATTCGTCAATGCATGAAGATGTTTGTAACTTGGCAGAGGATAAGCGAGTGGCATTCATCATCATCCCCTTCCATAAGCAACAAACAGTGGATGGGGGAATGGAAGCAACTAATCCAGCATTCCGGATGATCAACCAGAATGTATTAGCCAATGCCCCTTGCTCAGTCGGAATCCTTGTTGATAGAGGGCTAAGCGGCTCCAACCGTTCTGCAAACCAGGTGTCACATAATATAGCAGTTCTCTTTTTCGGTGGACCCGATGATAGAGAAGCACTTGCATATGCCTGGAGAATGTCAGATCACCCTACCACCACAGTAACAGTCATGCGGTTCATACCTGGTGATGAAGCATCCAGGACAGCAGTAGAGCCGAGTCGCGAGCCCAATGATCCGAGGGTGTTGACTGTGATGACTGATGGCGAACATGAGAGGCAACAGGATGAGGATTATATTAACGAGTTCCGCTCGAAGACTGCTGACAGTGAGACCATCACCTATGTTGAGCGTATTGTCAACAATGGGGAGGAAACAGTGGCCTCCATAAGATCAATCGAAAGTGTTCATGATCTGTACATAGTCGGTAGAGGGCAGGGCATGATTTCACCACTTACAGCAGGTCTAACAGACTGGAGTGAGTGTCCTGAGCTTGGAGCAATAGGTGACATGTTGGCATCATCAGACTTTGCAGCAACAGTTTCTGTGCTAGTGGTGCAACAATATGTTGGTGCTGGACCACATAATGACGCTTCTGCAACTCCTGACAGCCCTGCAGGTCAAATTGATATTGATGAGCAGTTGAATGCAGGAATACATCAGATGAATCACCGACAAACTCCGGCAAAGGGTCAGAATATATTTTAACCCCTAAGAATATGACACTGAACCTAGAAAGACCTCACCAACTGAGAAGTTGTTTGTACATCTGTTACAAAGCAAATGAAGCATTTTATTGTAGCACGTCTTAGCTCTAGTTTAAAAAATAGTTTAACATCTCCAAAACCTTTTATTGCATATGAGAAGACGTTGAACGTGAGAGACTCAGTTTATCGGAAGATTTTCCCCTTCCCACTATATGTGACCCCTCTCCCAATACTAATTCTGGAGATTTAACACACAAATATTTCTTAGTCAGCACAGTTTTCTTTATGTTACTGGTGAAGAATTCATATGTTCTGCAAGAAGTCCGTAATCTTATTGAAACAATATCAACGCAGAGGAGCAAACTAAGATTATTCCCTTTTAAAAAAGAAAAAGAAAAATAAGAGATAGCAAGTTAGAATAGACACATAAAGATAAAAAGAAAAATACCTTGCATGCAGAATGCAGATCATAAAGAACTTGGATAAGCACACGTTCAGTAACCTGTCAAGAAGAACTATGTGAGGGCAAGACCAGTAAATCTAGATTGTTAGCCATAGACAATTCAGGTAAGATCGACCTTATGCACCTTCAATTCACAAACAAATTCTTGTGTATTGCACAACAAAGCTAATTTAAAGAGCTTGGGAGTTTTAAAAAAAGGAAACGGAATAAGAGGATCTGATTCTTTTCAGTGCATGGTAGAGTTACTTGATGAACACCTAGTTTGCAACTGAAGATAATAAGAATTGAGTTAGAAACAGACCTACAAAGACATGCAGATTCTCCAGGAATAAGTTCTGCTTGGTGCTTCTCAGTAAATTATGATCTGTAGAACGGATGTATTTCCTACACGATAACTGGTCTCTATCCTTCATACTGGATCATGTCCAAGAACCAAAATCAATACATTGAAGTGATATTTCGCCTAGATACAGATCCTTTAAGTGTTGCTCGCACAATCCTATTCGTCTTTTATTCAAACTGGGATGAATACAACTGGAGAATCCTGTATTCCAACTAGGAAACTTCTGCCTTTCCATCACATGAACAACGTAAACACATGGTGCTGGAGCAGAGCAACCAATAACAAAACAACCACATGGTCTTGACTGGCTCACTATTCTTGCAAGAGATAGTCGAGACACGCCGCTATAAGAGATGCCAAACATCAATCCCTCATCATAATCCAAATCAAACCAATCCAATAAATCTTCAGAATCGTCACCCTCCATATCCTGGCTAAGTGGAATTCTGCTCAGCTCAAACCCAAAACGCCTTTCTATCTCAGACTCGTGTATTTTATATTTTACAGCAAGGGTGCGGATGCAAGACATCCTAACTTGACCTGAAATAATGAGCCTTAACTCTCCAAAATTATCACACTCACTGTACCATCTCACCCATCTACGAACTATACCACAAAACCAGTCAACAATTTGACATTTATCCTGTAAAATGAGTGCAGGAACTGCACAGGCATATCCTCTGGCATTGACAATTCCATAGCGTAAAAGGCGCTGCTTTATCAAACTGACAGGTGCTAGAATCTTAGTCGTGGTCTGACATTCCTGCGACAGGCCAGAACTGGGTAAAAGGGAAAGAAGAGATTCAGTTTCTGAGGAGCTGTATTCTTCTACAAGTCTCTGAAACTCGTAAAATGAATCTTGCAGTGCTGGGGGAAGTGAAGGTTCAGCAATGTACTTAGATAGGATGTATTCCTCGCTGCTGATATTTTTTTCCATTATCTCTTGCATCCAAATTTTTAATAAGTCCTTGTACCAATGATCCGTTTCCATGCCAGCTTTACGGAAGTGGGAGATTTTGCTCATAAGCAAGTTATTACCAGCTAGATGTCTTATCTCTGACTCCTTAGTCTTTTTCAAACCATGAGCTAACCACTTCTTACCTATTCTAACAGTACCAGCATCCCATACTTCTTGTTTTTGTAAAGCAAATAATTTCACCTTCTCCTTTAGCTTATGGATGGCTCTCACCGCAGGACTATCTTCAATGGATTTAACAACTGATGCGCCACAGAAATGAAAGCCATTGGGGCGATTACAGGGAATTATTTCGGAATCGCTATTTGTACCTAAAAGAAGGCAATCTTGAAGGTAGTTCTGTACCTCAGACTTCAACGAGAACGCAGCATCTTTGGAACCAGACACTGCAAAAAATATCTCATCCATGAAATGACAACAATGTACTCTCACACCAGAAACCTCACAACCAACATCTCTATCTCTATTGCTTTTTATTTGCCTCCTGAACCAATTTCGCAGCTTTGACTGTGGCTTTTTTTCATCCAGCACAGTGCCTGAATCAAGAGCCTCATATCTCAATGACATTTTGTGGAACTCGTCATCAAATAAATCAAGATAAATATTCATCAATACAGGGGTTAAAACTCCCTCTTGTGGGAGACCTTGGCCTTTAGGGAAACCCCCAAATTCAAGATTTAGGGCTTGTGCTTCAAACATTCGCTGGATCATCCTACTTAGTTCGGGATCCTCAATCTTGTCCTCAATAGTCGAGATCAACTTCGCAAGTACTGAAGAATCAAGCTTCTTAGTTACAAGCACAGTGAACCACCAATCAGGCTTTTTGATCTCCTTGCAAATGTACTTAAAGGCTGATGATCTCCCCTTTCCACTTCGACCACCATGAGAAATCTTCGAGAAATGAGGCTTATACACAACTTCCAAAACTATCCTCATTGCTTCTTGAACTACCTCCAACTTCAACTTCGGAAGCACAAGTACTTCTTTTGTATCACGGCCCTTTGTCGAGACAGTGAACGTATTAGCTCCAACATCAAACTCCCCATCAACAAGCTCTTTCGACAATGACTCAAAACATATACCAGCATTCTCTGACGTTGTCACATCCACATTCGAGTATACTCTAATACAATTATAAGCATCCACTAGAGTCTTAGGATCAGCAACAACCTTCCTAAAAACATCATGAAACTTCCCATTCACATATTGTTGCTTCACTCTCTTCTTAACCCGCAATTCGAGCATCCGTTTCATGGAAACCCTACTTGTTAAAGGTTTAACATTGCCCTTAACCTCCTTATTAGATGAAGACTCAACAACAATTGATGCTAAACTTTTTGCTAAAGGCATTTTCACAACAACACCATCATTCTCATTTCTTTGAAAGCTTGAGAAGTAAGCTTCACAATCATGAAATCTACTCACATAACTTCCTGACAAAATTCACCCAAAACAAAATTTACCCATGATTTTAACCATCATAACTAAGCAAATAACATCAAACAATTAGAAAAAAAAAAAACACAATAAAGATTATTTCTTTACATTACATGATAACAGTAAAAATTAAAATTGCAATTTTTTTTTTTACTGTTATTAACTTGAGATGAGAAAGAAGTACTTACTTGGATTAACAAGCAAAGGGGCATTGATTGTAGAACAAATTGGATGAGGGAAAGTTTGAAACTTTGAGAAAAACAACCGTTTTCTGCTGAAATTTACAAGCTTCATGCACAACATCGGATATTATGCCCAGTAATTTTTACTGCGAAAAATTACATGCCCAGATTTTACTTTGATAGTCTTTTCTGAAGGGGTGTTTAGAGAGGAGGGGGCTACTGTGGACTGTGGTAGCAGCGTAAGCAGGAAGCCAGAACCCCTGCTGGCGGAGAAGGCGTAATGGGTTGGGTTCGGATCTGGTGTAGTGTAGCTAACCGATTGTGCATTGCGTGTTTTTGATCGAGTTTATAAATTAGGTTCATGGGTTGTGTTACTCGTGTAAATGTGTCATCATTTGTTATATCGAATACATAATAGTTTTCGAAAGCAACACAACATATACTTTGATATCGGAATCCATAACTCATGACTTACTCAGTTATTCACACATCTTTCTTTTACTTGTTTTAGCCATATTTACAAACCAAAAAATGTAACCGAATAATCACAAATCTTTATTGTAGATTTGTTCATATCCCTTGATTAAGACTACCTGACAAGTTACAAGCATGAAAGAGTTACTCGGACTAGTCAACACGTGGATTCTTGGTTTTGGAGGGGGGGGGACTCCGTATAAAGTAGTCGAGTCTAACACTTAGACACGTACTTATATCGGATACTTCACAGAGTTCAAACCGTGTCCCAGTAACACATGACAAGAGTACCAAAACTTCAAATACGGTGGTAGTTAATTAAACTGTACAAAATACAAACGAATGTAACCGAACAAGACCTTCCTTATTTCCCCCAAATTTCTTTGCCGCCTTTTCATATAAAAACCCAACTTTTTTTTTTTTTCTTGCATTCATACACATCTCCTTGTCCAAATCAGCAGCAGCAGCTACTTTCTCAGACATGCCACAAGGTTTAAGCTTCAATTTTATTCCAAACCCAAATTTAATTGAACTTATTTTTATGATTATGATGATGATCATATAATATGATAGTAATTGTTGCGTGAATTTGAATGTTTTAATTGCAGAGTTACCAGGGTTTTATTTCGACCCAGAAAAGAATAGATACTTCTCCTTGAAGGGTCAGATTCCTGGGACTTTCCGTAAACCACCTCCCCCTCCTCAGAAGTCTGTTTCACCACCTGCCCAGGTCTGTTTTTTCCCCAATTTGTTGGATTTTTGTGTTTAATTTTATTAAAGTTGAGTTTTTTTATGAATACCCAGTTTAGAGAATCTTGATTTTTGCTGAATTTGGTTGTTTGTGGGTGTAATTCAAGTGAAATTGTCAATTGGGTATGTGGGTGTGTAACTTTGGTGATTGTAGGATGTTTTTGGGGTTGGGATTTCCTTAAAAGTTTGGTTCTTTTCGGCGATTTGATGAAGACAATGTTCAATGAGCTGTAATTCATGTTGATTTGGGTTGTTTATGGCTTATATTGCGAGCGATTATGTCAGTTGGGAAGGATATTTCTTAATGATTTCGGAATGGCTGGACTTTTGGGTTATGATTTCTTCAATAGTGTGATTGTCTTTAGTTGATAACTTCGTTGCAATGAGCCCGTTTTCAGCTGGCAATAGAAAATGGTTGCTGGTGATTTTGAGTTATCACAATTGGTGCTTTGTGATTTGTGCGAGGCAATTGCATATGAATATGTTTGTTCGTGTTGAATTGTTCCATTTTACATTGTAATCCTGAACGATTTGAAGGATCGAGCCTGCATGGAAATTTAAGTGAATGTAATGTGTTCTATCGCATTTTTTGATTGGGAATTAATATAAGGTTATACTTGGGATTCATTGCAAGAACTTGGAATCTTGTTGTTCCATTGCCGTGTGTGATTGTTGAAAAATTTGTATAGGGAGAAAGCCCACATAAGAAGGGTCTTTCCAAGCTGCTTCACAATAGAGAGCTATATGGTAGTATAATTAATGTCAGCAGCCGGAAGCGGAACTTTGAAGAGGAATACAGGAAGAAGTTCGTGTCTAAACCAAAGGTATTTCCCTTGTGCATGTATTGATGCTTGTATTTTGTGTATTCACGTTTGTAAGATATACTCCTTCACCCCTTCGCTATCTCAAAATGCTCATCACATATTCTTAAGACTATTGAACTCTCTTTTTAGTACAATATTGGGGGCACAGTGATATTACATTTTGCTAAAAAAGTACTCCCTCCGTCCCAGCTCAAACGCCCCATGTAAAAAAAATGATCCCATATTGGAAAGGGTGTACACTCTTCTCGGTTAATCAAAGTTCCAAAGAAATTGCATGACAAGTTAGAGAAAACTCTAATCTAATTCGCTATATAATTTATTGAAACTTTGATAAATACACTTCTCAACACAGGGGTATTTTGGGATGGAGCGTTTGAGCTGGGACGGAGGGAGTATGGTTTATTCCTATAAATGAAAATTCCTTCAGAACTTCTCTGGCTATTTTAGTCATGGTGGTGTATTGTCCTATGTTAATTTAATTGATCTCACGCCTGATAAAGTGCTATGGTGCAGGTTTGGAGATATCAGGATGAAAAGATTAATGCACATTCATTGTCCCTATTAAACATAAACGTGAACACGCCTGAGGGGCAGTACAGAACAGATGCTTTATTGACAGGAGGTGACTTATTGAGGTAGGTTCACTCCACGTTTCCCTGATCCTTGAAAATGCTCAGATTCTTGTGTTTTCGTTCGAATCTCAAATATGACTCAAAAACCAGCGTTTTCCTCCCTTTTATCTCCTCTATATGGTCTTTTTTTCTTATACATGACGATAATCCTACTACTTTATGAAGAATATGAACTTAGACTTTAATGATTGTCTTGTCTAAGAAGTAGAATGGTGATTGAAATAATAGGATTGATCTCATAGTCTAGCCACTACTCCATAATACTTGTATTATGTTTCTCAGACACGGCCGGAAGTGTCACACGCGGGTACGTGTCGGGTGTCAGACGCGGCTATTATATGAAAAAACTTGAATTTTTGGCCTAAAATAGAGTGTCTAGGTGTCGTGTCGTGTCCAAAACACGACACGGCAGGTAAATGGAGTGTCGAAGTAACATAGCTTGTATGATGTGTTGCCGCCTACAAAGAGTTATTTGTTCATTTTAAGAAATAATGGTTAGCATCTCCAGTTTTTATACTTGCTTCACAGATTCTGCATGTTAATTTTCGTATTGTTGCCTACTAATTGAGTTGTTTCTGATGTGATTATTCTTTTTTGACGCTTCAGTTTTTGGTTGCAGCCTTTTCGATATTGGAAACCTTGGTGAACATTTCAATCATGGTGAAAACACCACTGCCGACTTTATTTGGCCTAAAGCCAATGAAGCGGATTGCTCTGGTATGTCAAAAGACATCTGGAAATTCAGTGGATCTGCAGCTTATATGCCTTCAACCATCTCTTGTATAAGTATGCCAAGAAGAGGACCCTTCCATGAAGATACCGGGGGTGCGGCTGTAAAACATGCATTGTATCCACCCATTTTGAGCTACACTTACATATTATACATATCTGTTCAATCTGACCAGCCAATATCTAGCAGCATATAAAAATTCAGTTGTCAGTACTTTGTCGACTGCTTTACTTTTATTTTGAATCAACACTCAAATGAGAATGCCTTTCGGTAACTGTGGACTTTTTGATGTATTACCTGTTAACTTAAACCTTTGAATATTTTCAGGTCACACTGTTATAGTTGACTTTATCTAATTTCAACTTTATATGGTGCCCTTGCATATTGATGTTTCTTTGAAATTGATTTTGTTTTCTGGTTAGTTGTAAATTTGCAAGTAAAAATCAGAGACCTAATCTTCTGGTTTCCTCCGTGATTGGTTTTAGATGGCAAATGGTGAATTATTACCAATTTGAATTCTCTTAATATTCATTGTTGATCTCAAGCCCGGATGAAGGAGAGTGGTGGTATGCATGTCTGCCACGTTAAGACATTATTTCATCCCATGATACATCTGTTTAACGTAGAAACACAGTTTTGTCTGTTATTTACTTGATAGTTACCTGAAGTTGTCTCAAATCTTAGTGTAATACACCAGCCCACCTGAAGCAACCGAGCTCGCCCTACCACATATACAGCACACGTATTCCAGTGGAGTGGAAGTGGAAGTAAATCTATCCTGTTGTAATCAGTCATGAAGTGGGTTTACTTGGGGAATGCTCTAGCTAGGGAGTTCATCAATAAGAATTTACAGATCTGAGGATACGTGGGATCTCTGTACCTTTTGCTATCACCCCTCACATCCTGTTTGCCTCTGTTTGAAATTGGTTTTGCTAATCTATGCTGCCTTTATCTTTGCTTTCTGTTAGCTTTTCACTTGTTGAGATCCATATTGTGATTTCTTGAAAGTGTACTTGGAATTTGGATACATCAGTTTCCCATTTCCTTTTCTTTAACATGAGTAAAAGAATTACCACTTTGGGATCAGAGTTACATGGTGGTGCACTTTCTGTTCTCAATCTTGCTGATCCAGTGGATTATTCAAATTTTAGTATTACTCGGAGATTGCGCATACTCACCTCACTCAACTGTACTATCTGGGGAGCTGATGTCAATTGCAGTGGTAGCAAAGCTGTTGTAGGTGAGTTCATTAAGTCTGTTTAGTATATAACCTGCTCCAAAACATGATCTTTTCATAGCCACTTCAGTGTGTTTAAAGTTGCATCAAAAGCTCATTCAGTTGCTCTCATGTTTGTTTTTTGGCACTTCATAGGCACCAACCTTGGAGCTACATTGGTAAACCTGGAGACCGCAGTATCATCAGTGATATGCCGTAGTAAGAGTGATGTCTTATCAGTGCAACTACTTCAGTCGGTAATATAGGTGTCTTGAGTTCCATTTGAGTACCATTACAGTGCTTTAGTGAACACAAGGCATCCGAGTACTCCTTTTAATTATGATGCAGCTAAAGAAGAAATTGTAACTTATACATTGATGCTGTAGGGCAATATCGCGCTTTGTGGACTGAGGAATGGAGCTATAGTGACACTGGACGTTCGTCGGCAGAACCGTGAGATGGCTCGGCATAGAATTATGCATCCTTCTTGTGATTCAACTAGGAGTAGAATTGTTCAGAGTACGAGCAAACCGTGGTTTACGGTAATCTGATAAAACGACATGTTAACAATACTTTCTTTTTGCCTGTAGTGATTCCCCTGGTTCTCTTCTGATGTATCGCCTTCCCTATCGTCATTAAAATCTTCCTTCATAATCTGAAAAACACATGTGATCCCCCCCCCCCACCCTTCACCTAGCTATAGTTGGTTTAGTTTGAGGCACTGGGGCACAGTTGGTGGTTTATCCTTTGTATTTTGTATTCTGAAAAATAAAGCTGTCACTTGCCAAATGCAAAAAGAAAAATGCTGTTCTTCCTTTTCTGGCATATTTTCGTTGTATTTGTTTTTTTCCTAGCCAATAATGCCTTCGAGCCCTATGTTGATAGGATGAACATTTATCATAGGGAGGGGTGGGGAAGGAAGGAGAGAAAAGGTGGAGTGGTGGCTGTTTACGAATTATCTCCAGCCTCCTGACCTTGTGGGTCTGTCTGTAATTCTAAGGAACCTTAAGCCTTGGTGATATAAGCAACATTCACCATTTTCCTGTCATACATGGGTTCGCCGTTTCTTTCCTGCGCTGATGCTTAAATCTGTTGTAAACTGTATATTGTCGCTGGTGCAGATTAGAGGAAACGTACAACCTTCTTGCACGACGCACATGCCTTCGTCAATTTGTTGGTTAGTTGCCCTAACGAGAGCTTAGCGTTTGATATTTATCATTTTAGTTTCTTACTTAGCTTTCACCTTCCTAACTTTGTAGCTTGGAAGCACTTCAGACGTACGACCAATACTTCTTGGCAAGCTCCATGGACGGATCGGTAAGTAGCTATTGAATTAAATTATCAATTGAGTATCTATCTTTAGTGACCAATACCTTTTTTCTTACATGCCTACATAAATGAGGACTGGATTTCATGTTTAAGCAATGACTCTCTCTGCTAATTGGTGCAATTAATTGATCATTGCTTTTTTTGGCATCCTGGTTTACTTCTGAAAGATTGGCTGAACTCTAGAATAAAAGTCCTTTTATCGTAAAAGTTGTTAGTAATAATCTGTCTAGTTCCCCTATGGTAGAGACTGTTTTGGGCGTATGACCTCAGAAGCTGACAAGTTGTTAGTAACACCGCATCCGTGCATTTACCAACCATCTAATATTTATGTAAAACTAGAGCCTTATGGTCAGAAATCTTGTTAAAAAAAATTTGAATCTTGTTTTTTTTTTTTTTATATAATACTAGTTTGCATGCCCGTGCCACGCCCGTGTTATGTATTTATATTTTTTATACTCGTTTTATAAGAAAAATGTTGGCTTATCTTTGTTCTAATAAATTACCATAATGATTATTTTCCATAAATTAGCTAATACTATACTACTCTATGATAATTTGCGTTTATTATCATATCTTAACCGATAATTGTATTTAATGCTTTTTTTTATGTTCTATCCAATTAATGAATGCCAAATGTCCTCCTAGGAACGACTTGGTTTCAGGTTTTAATATATAGTATTAGATGCGGAGTGTCCTATCTCTTGGTACGGAGTATTTGAATTCATCAAGCTCATGATTTTGCAGATCAGGTTATTTGATCATCGCCTGACCACTCGAGGCCCTGTACAGTCTTACGAAGGCCATGTGAACTCCCACAGCCATATAAAGCTTGCAACTGATGCAAGTGAGAGATTTGTAATGTCAGGTATGGACAGTTGTACTTCAACTCATCTACTTGTTCATTTTAGGATATAGCTTTGGAGTGAGATAGCTTTGCGTTTTTGTCTTATAGGAGGCGAGGACTGCAAGATGCGCATTTGGAGCATCAAATCTGGTGAACTGCTGTTTGAGGAGAAACTTTCTGGTTCTATCCCTCTAACCTCTTGCTGGCGAGGAAATGGAGGTATGGAACTGTGAAAATATCGTCTTCTTTCATGTCTTCCTTGTTCATATAAATATATGAATGCGACCTTTGTCTTGGTTCTGCAGTAGTCTTAACTTCCTCTGGAATTTTGTTAGGGTTTTCAAATTCCGCTGACCAAATGCAAAATTTGGAAGATTGCCATGACACACAAACTCGAAATTGGGACGCATGGGTGGGATCAGCTGAAGGCTTACTTCGGATGCAATTTTCTGGATGATCTACCTCTCCATTCCATCTCCTGACCCTTCTAGTGATCCTCAAGATTGCCCATATACAGGTGTGATCAGCCTGACAGCAGTCATGATTTCTGCAACCCATGGCGGGTAGTTTTTGTATGTTAGGAATTAAAAGTACGATGGTAGGAAGTTAGGGCCTTTAGGATAGTGAAATAGTGATACACTGATACGACACTCCTTCCCGGAATAGTGAGATACGACAGCAGCGACACGGGGAAGTAGGCCAGTATGCATACGCTAATATTACTTGGGTTGATGTAGATAGACTGTACTGTACCTGCAGTTTGTATATCTTTATCTGAAAAAATTGTCAATATGACTACCTTAAATTTGTAATCCGAAAATACGATGCAAGTAATGTTGATGATTCGAGTCTCACAACTTTAGATCATCGTCGTTAAATTGTTGCCGGTTTGTATACCATTGTGATAGAGTTAATAATGAAACTATGCCATTCAAATTGCATTACAACAACCAATATTATCGCACTCTTGTTGAGAAAACATCATGTATTCTACTATTGAGATACTCCGTACTGTACAAGATTATTTCGTTTAAAAATATCGCTTGCGTCCAAATATGCTATCACAAATTCACAACGACACAACTTACAAGAGATCGTTACGCCGAACACGACGACAAACATCACAAGTTCACAACCTAGTATCTTCCGAACTACTGCAAACTCATTCATCTGTGTCAAATTGTCCAAAAGCAAACAGTTGCACAGGTGGGCACAACTCCACTTTAACTGAAAAAACCCCAAAAAAAAAATAGGAAACATTATACTCCTCCGACATCAATCTCGGCGGTTTGCTTCTCTTTTATTCTTCCTCCACGTTTCCTTCTCCATCAAACAAAAAATTAAATCAAAATCCCTAATCCCTAATCCCCAATTCAATTTTTTCGATTGGGAAGAAAAAAGTAATCATCTTTCATCAATCTTAATCCTTAACATTGCGTAATCAATTGTCATAATCATCATCAATCTTAATCCCAGGTAACAATTTTTCTATCTCCTCCTGAATTTTCGTAATTAATGGCGAATTTTTAATTTAATTTGATTTGATTTGATTTTGGGGGTTTATTTATGAATGTAAAGATGGATACGTCACCGGAATTCGAGTATTTATTCAAGCTGTTGATGATCGGAGATTCGGGCGTCGGAAAAAGTAGTCTTTTGTTGAGCTTCACTTCCGACACTTTTGAAGATCTCTCTCCTACTATTGGTAATTCCTTCTATTTCACGCTAATTATTTTGTGATTGGTATCTTTTAGGGTTAAAGTTAGGGTTTTTCGACAATTTGATTGCGTAATTGTAGTCGGTTGGGGTCAATTTTAGTGTAATTTTTGTGGGTTTTGTTGAATTTTGGCTGATTTGGGGTTTTTAAGTGGTGGTGAATCTGTTTTTGGAGTTGCATTGTTGAGTGTATGTATATGAAGTTGTATTGAGAAGGTTAACATGGCTAGTTTCGCCACTTTTCGGACATCAATATTCGATATTTGATACCCATCATTCATTGCTCCCCCGTCTGTTGAATTGGTGGACGTTTCTTAAAGCGCGCGTTAGTGGAATTTAATTGTGTTCTGCATGGCTGCATGTATCAAATTGATGAAGAGAAGGTGGTGTTAGGATCGGGCAAATTGTTACTGGTTTTCACGAGTTTAAGAGTCCGTGTGGAATTAGAATTTTTGTAGGACTTCTTGCATGGTTCTGTTTCATATACTTTTGTTCTCTCTTGTGCTCACCTGTGAAGTGGCAAGAAACAAGTGCAAGAAGAGGAGATGAATTTTCTACCTTCCATTTGGCAGTGGTATGGATATTAAGTAGGATCCACATTGTTGATAATTGAAAGATAGAAATCGTCTTTTTACAGGCTACATACGTATGGGGTTTTCAGTGAGAAAGGTGGATGGAAGTGAGTGTACAGTGTAGGTGTATTGATTAAGCTCTAGCTGTTCTTTTGATACCTTACCCTTAGTGTTATGTTCAAATTGATTGCGCATTTTGTGATTTATTGTGTACGAAATCACTATAGGACGATAATTGCAAAGGTATTGGTAGGCATAATAGGGTTTAAAGAATGAAGGACATTTTATCATTTTGTTGTAAATGGCTATGCGGGTTTAATTAGATGATTGGTTGATGTCATTACTCAGGTTTGGCTCAATTTGAAGGATGGGGGGACATATTGTTGGGGTACCTTTGATATTGTAGACTAGTGGGTCTTCTTGTGGATGGATGGCTAATGGTAATATGGTATGCTGGTCTTAAGTGAATCTAATTTGTCTTGCACTCTCTTTTTGTAAATGGCAATGAAACTTGGGACTTAATTGGCACTGAATGCATTGGTAAACAAATGTTTTAAGGTTGAAAATTGTGGGAAGTGATTATGCTTCTGCCAATTTTATGTGAATCCGAATCAGTAGGAAAAGATTATCTGACGATTGGTGTACCCGTACAGCATAGTAGTGCCTTTTCGTACCTGTTTCATCATAGCTGACTGCTTTGCCCGTCATATTCTACTTGTAGGTGTGGATTTCAAGGTCAAGTATGTAAACATTGGGGGCAAAAAGCTTAAGCTTGCCATTTGGGATACAGGTAAACATCTTGTATACTCTTAGGTGATTTACGAGATCTTTCTTGTATAACGTATCTGCTGTATTTAATTGCTTGTGCTTGTGTTCTGATACATCATGTTGATTTTAGTTCGCAAGTCATTAGTGGTCTAGTGAATGTTTAAGTTCAAAAAGCATTTTTTGTGGACCGTAACATGAGGTGGAATATGTTGAGGAGCTCTCTTATTGTTTTTTATAGTTGATTGCTTCTCGAAAACATGTCTTTCTGCATGTGTGTTTTCCGGCAATCTGTACTTTCTTCATCAAGTATTGATAGCGTCTGTTAAAGATTCCAACTTGTTTTGGCTGTTGTCTATTATTGTGCTTTTGGATCAGATGTTCGATCACTGCCTGTGTTATGTCGGTGACAACATCTGTTATCAAGATGTAAAGCAGACATTGTGAATTATACAGCTATAAAGTCTCAAGAATGGAGTGGAATGGAGTCTCAAGAATAGGAGACTTTTGACTTACAATAACCCCCCCCCCCTCTTCCCCCAAGAAAAAAGAAAAAGAAAAGTTTAAACATTAGAAGATTTAAGATTGAAGTTTGTACTCTTCAACCAGTGTGTGTTCTTTAATGGAATTCGTAAGTTTCAAAATTGGCTTCGTTATGAATTATGATGCGGTTGTGTCTGATGGAAACAAAGTTCTTTTAAGGGACAGGTTTGATGTATCGTCTTAATGATGTTAATTGTGCTCTCTTACAGCTGGTCAAGAACGATTCAGGACATTAACTAGCTCATATTATAGAGGAGCTCAAGGAGTCATCATGGGTAACCTCTGCATTCTTTTGCTTTATAATGTTTTTCTATGTCTCTGTGGAGGAACTTTTGAAATTATATTGCATTGAAGGCCTGATAACTTTCATCAATCATGGTTGAATGATAGGTGCTCCAAATTGTCCTAGTACATTAGGTTTTATATGCTCCTCTGGTTTCTGTGTTTAAGAACCTTTTCTTGGACAGACTTAGGAGTTTTTTTAACTTACTTCATGTACCAGTAGTTATTTTCGTCTTAAGTAGTTTGAGTACCCGGTTCATGCCCAGGCTACATATCTACGTTTTTGAAGATCAGTTTTCATAATTTACCTAATATTATATTATTTCTACTTTTTCACCGTTGGTCCTATTATATTGGGTTTTTGGACAGACCATACCTTTCCAAAGTTTATTTTTTTCCGTAAGACCACACCTTTTTAAGATTTTTATTGCAAGGCTGGATCTTTTCAGTCATTTTTTATTGCAAAGCCGCACCTTTTCTTTAATTGCCGAGAAATGAAAATTTTGGACAAAAAACGGGATAAGACGTGGTCCGACAATTAAACATGTTGGAAAAGGTGCGGCCTCGCCAAACTATGTTAGAACCGTTCCAAAGAAACAACACACTTCTAAAAGGTGCTTTTTGACCCAAAAAAAACTTATTATATTACATTATAAAGTAGTCAAGTGATCTCAAGACTGTACCACCTACTGTGATTGACCTTGATGGATAGGAGGGGTCAATTCCAACGTTTAGGGAGCTATATAAGCCCCTTTAGCACACATCAGCACAAGCTGAGTTTACCATGTGTTTTTTGCCTATTTTGTGGAACCTCGTCCATAGGTTTTTAGCTCTATAATTTTGGTATAAGCCATCCTATCACTTCTAGGGGCTTTTGCAAATATTTGAGTCATTTTTTGTTCCGGGACCATAAGCCTATTGCTTTCGCCAATTTAGGCGATTTAGGCCATCTTCTCAAACTGTGTAATTGTTCTAAAAAATTACCATTGACAATTTGAGTACCCTTTATGAATTTGAGGGCCGGTTCTTCTGTTTGGGAGTCTTTTAACCCCCCCCCTCCTCCATCATCCATTAAGGCTCTCGTGTATTTTTGAATGATTTGGGCACTTCTAAAATAGATTTTGGCTCTAATTATTCGCTAGAACACATAATATGACTCACACCAAGATGGTTCCAATTGCGATTTGGTGGTATACTTGGAAAGAAAGAAATCATCGTATTTTTGATGATATTATGTTGACACACCAAGATTTCAAATTTAGATTCTTGTGGACGTTGTATAGTTGGAGTCAAGTGTTACATTCACACCGACACTTGACTTTCATTCTTTTTGTGGATAAAATTTCTCATGACAGTCCTAGGGCTTGATTAGCTCTCTTTTGTTTATGGGCGTCACCCCCTTAGGTGTCTTTTTGTATATGGGAGTCACCCCCTTGGTGTCTTTTTGAATATATTGATATCCTATCTTACTTATCAAAAAAAAAAAGAACACATAATATGACTCCTAGGAGCTTCTGTAAAAGTTTGAGTCATTTTTGTTCTTGTGCCATTTAAAGCCAAAATCCGTGGATTATATACTTCAGTTTTGATCAATTTTGACCACTTTTTAAAGTAGCCAAATGTTCTCAAAACTTTTCAAGCAACAGCCTTTGCATGCCCATAATTGATACGAGGGCCAGTTCCCTTATTTGGGTAGTTCTTTAAGCCCATTTGGCACGCGTTACCCGATGCGCATGTCTAATATTCTGATAATTACCAATATTACCCTTAAGGGGTTCCATAATATGTTAAGCTGTTTTTTTTTTCCGCGGACATTTTAATCCCCTTCTAATCCTCTCCGCCTCCCATCACCTCTCAAGGCTAGCATGTGTTTTTGGCTGATTTGAGGCATCGATCATAAGTTGTTATATCTCTTATATTTGCCAATACTCATAAGATAACCCTTAGGAGTTACTAAAATAATCTGAGTAATTTTTCTTCTGTTGCCATTTTGGGCCAAAAACTGCGAACTATATACTTCGGTTTTGGCTGGTTTTCACCATTTTTTCAACAGTAGCCAAATTTGCTTAAAAGTTAACAGGGACATCATTTGATTGCCCTTATTTGATATTTGATATTAGGGTTGGTTCCGTATTTGTGGAGTTCTTTAAGCTCATTCGGCATAAGCCACCAAATGAGGCTAGTATGCTCTTTTCCCCAATTTTTGGAACCTACCATAGGTTTTTGGCTCTAATATCTTGATAAAACCCATAATATTACCCCTAGTGGCTTCCATTAAAAATTTAGCCGTTTTTGGCCAAAAACCGTGGATTATAGCCTTCGATTTTATTCAGTTTTAGCCATTTGCCCACTTTTTTCAAATTATTAAAATTATCTGAAAACATTACTGTAAATACCATTAAAGTGCCTTTGATGAATTTGAGGTGCCGGTTGTGCCCTCTGGGGGTCTTTTAAGCCCCTCTGTTCTTATTTGCCGTTTAGGCTAGCATGTGTTTTTTTGGCTGATTTGGGACACCATCAACGGTTTTTAGCTGTAATATTTTGCCTCTATTCATTATATGATCCCCAAGAGCACCTCTGAAATTAGGAGTCATGTTTGTTCCAGACTTCGAGTGCCATTTTGGGCAAAAAGACGGTGGATAATATATTTTGGTTTGGTCATTTTACCAAAATTCAATATTGAGTTACCATTGATCTTCGTATTCAAAATCATTAAGTTTGTTACTACGTAAATCACCATAAATTGACTACCTACCATATCATATTTTTTCTTAATATCATCCGGTGATTGCATGCCAAGTGTCCTAGTGAAAGACTAGGTTTCAAGTATATATTGATAGTATCAGATCAAATATCATTGCCTGTTTTGTCGAAGAAACGTTTACATCACAGGGACGAGAACTTTGGATTCGTGAGATTTATGTTTGGCTCTTTCAGTTATGTGTAATCAGTATTGCTTTAATGTTTTTTGAACAGTATATGATGTTACGAGGAGGGATACATTTACCAATCTCCGTGATATATGGGCAAAGGAAATTGACCTTTACTCCACTAACCAAGACTGTATCAAGATGCTTGTAGGAAATAAAGTTGACAAGGTACGTAGTATCATCCTTCATACCTTTTGCTTCTGCAAATAACGTTTTTATATTATTTTGGAGAGGTATTAAATGGGTACTAGAGTTTGCATCCTCACGGACCACTTTATATGTAAGCCTTGTAAGGTATACCAGTTTCTGGGCCTAAAGCTATTAGGAGCTTTGCTGGAGGGGTAGAGCTACTTGATTCTGGTGGCAACATGATACTATCATTTATGAGTCATACTCCATGAGTTGAGGGAAAATTAGTTGAAGAATCAAAATGGCCCTTGTTGTCCGTAGGTTTATGTTAAGCTTAGTCCTAGTCATCTGACAATGACGACACCAAAGCCTTAGTCCCAAATTGTTTTGGGGTCAGCTAACATGAATTGTCAAATGAAACCGTCGTATAATCATACTGGACTCACTGACGTTGCATGCCTTGATCTTACTCCATGAAGTCTAATAACCGTTTGTCTTTTGTGACTATTAGGAAAGCGAAAGAGTTGTGACGAAGAGAGAAGGAATTGACTTTGCTAGAGAGTATGGATGCCTGTTTATTGAATGTAGTGCAAAGACACGTGTAAATGTACAGCAGTGCTTTGAGGAGCTTGTTTTGAAGGTACGCTTTTTGCACTTGAATAGTTCATGGTAATTTGTGCACCTAGTTAAAAAGCCCTGTGGCGATGTTTGCCCTGCGAGTGACAGTGATGGCTTGGGCTTATGACGTAGAGGTCCCAAGTTCAAGTCCTACTAGCGCTCGTGGGCGTGGAGATGGGGATCCCCCCCCCCCCATTTCAAGAGTCTGGGCTGGTTGGCCTGATCTGGTTCTCCTTGCCTTTAGACAAATAACGTCTGCCAGTATAATGACAGATTTAAAAGTTGTGGCCCATGATTTCATTAGTGGGTGATAAGTGTCCGAAGCTCACATAAACACACACTATAGCTTTTATGTTTTTCAACTGGATGTAAATTATAGGTTTTCTCCTGTGAAGCTTAGTCGTGACCTGAAATTGGTGTGATAAATGCAGATTTTGGATACTCCTAGCTTATTGGCTGAGGGGTCAGCAGGTGGGAAGAAAAACATCTTCAAGCAAAAACCACTCGAATCTGATGCATCCACTAGTGGCTGTTGCTGATGTTTGCGCTTGTGCGACACCAATTTTATGTCTTCTACTTGGATGGAGAGGGGGCTGGTTGGCAGTCTCTCGTGTACATGATTGCTTCACTAGCTCGAAACAAGTCTGTGCTTTCTTGTAATTTTCTTTTCTTCCGGTTGTTATCTTAGAAGTGTCACTGACTGCTCACGGTATTTTGTAATTTCTAGTATGGAAACTGCTTTGATACTAACAAATACACGTCGAAATGGTTATCAACGGTGTTCTGGGTGACTTGTACCGGAGTGTTGTTAAAGGCTTGGGAGAACCCCAATTTTCGAACCCCCCCCCCCCCCCCTCCCCTTCAAAAAAAAAAAAAAACAAAAAACGTCTGTGTTTGGCTGTTTAAATTCCAGAATTCTTGACAGACAAGATCACCAAGGGTTACCCTCACCCCGGAATGATCGTGGACATGGAACTCCCATCGCATCAAACCGAGTCTACTTTCCCTTGACAGGTGATGGAAGTGCAAAATCTACTCTTCCACTATGTAGATGGTACCATATGATAGCCTCTTTGATTTTACAGGCCTCGAGTCCCATCGGTGTCGTATCATTACAACATGTTTCGAAAAACCGCCATTTAGTTGCAACAAAGAGAAATGTCTACTTCTACATAGAGTTTTGGCTCACACAGGGACCTCCTCTGTGAGTGGAGACATTTCAATGTGGGCATGGGACATGATCATTGAACACCCAGACTAAATATTAAAGTTAGTTAAGAAGCTTGGTCAAGAGTTAAGTATGATGTTGATGGTCATAGTGACATTTGCATGATTTTACTTAGTATACATATTTTGCGCATGTAACCCTATGCTTTTTAATACATTTTTATGCATGCTGGTTGGCCAAACTTTGTGCGGATCTTCTTCCACTTTTCTCATAGGCCATATATTACATTCCTTTTTTGGACCGCCTTTGTCTTGACATGGAAGTCCACACAAGCAAATCAATGTTTAGGGTGACTATTCTTGCTAATCTTTTTAAAGCTTGAGAGTGTTCTTTTTCTTTTCTGAAAGAGAGAGGGAGTGTTAGAGTTGATCAAGAGTCGGCTTGTCCGATGAACAAGCACGGACACTTTTAGGCGTATATTTGGCTAGAGCTCGGATCTCATGACTTTGAGTACCGTATATTTTGAAGGTGTGGTAAGGCAATGAAAGTTTGTGCATAACACTTTGAGGCTTATAGGTGGACGCTAAATTAGAAAGTATTGTCACTTTTCCTTGTAATAAAACGCATATTCCGATATCTTACTCATGTGGAGGGTAAGTAGTCAGTTAATCACCCCCTTATTACTCTATATTGATCTATCTAGTTGCAAGTATATCCATCATTTTCCTAACAATGTGATGGTAACAACACTAACCATGCATTTATACACTTAATGCAAGTAGTAACATTTTCATCTTAACAACATACACCAAAAATTTCATCAGTGTCCTATTTCATATCACAAACACCACAAAAAAGAAGGGTCACTTTCCAAATTTTCCATTGATCTTTCCATTCAAAGAATGAATCCAAAAAAGAAAAGGATATCCAACTAGACATGATTAGGGTCCTGAATCCACATGGATCTAAGCAGCTTTAGCAGCATCCTTGCTCTTGTCTTCACTCTCACGCTACACTGGCTTTGTAGCAAGAACAACAGTTGTGTCAAAACCCCACCACAAATTGCAGCTTCTCTAACTTCCTCTGATTCACAACATAATTTCATCAGACAATTTACTGCACTTTCACTTCCTTGATCATCTCCTGAAACCCTAAAAACCATCTTATTTAGTGCTTTTACACCATCTTTTACCTCATTTACTAGCAACATTTCCTTTGCACTTTCCAATTCTAAGGCTAACTCAAGTGCTTTTGTTCCTTTGCCTCCCAAGTTCTTTTCTTTCCCTTCCACTTCCAAAATGTACTTCACCAGGGAGTGAATTAACCCTTCTTTAACCAAGTTTTCGCGGTACCGGTACGATTCTTGTGAGCTTGATGATGATAGTGCTAGTATGACTTTGATACCAGCTTCTGAGACCTCAGGGTTTTGTTGGTAATCATGAAGTGATGTGATTAACATTTGGAGTAATTTGGTGTCATTAGCAATTTTTGTTGCTAATAACTCATTTTCCATGGGTACTGATGATGATGAGGTGAAAATGACCTCTATTAAGTTGCACAAGCATATTTTGACCAAAAAACTCCCATCTTGGAATAAAAGTTTGAAATTCTCAAACTTGTACTCTTCTTCAACAAGCATCTTACTCAAATCTCTCATGCAACAAAAGGGCAACAATTTTAGTGCACAATCAAGAGATTTCTCCACCAAAATCATCATTTCTTGTGTGATTTTTGCTCCAAAAACCAAACCCAACAAAATTGAGAAGAAACCCATTTGGATTAAACCCTCATTTTTCCTTGGCAAATCTTCTGACAAGAACCTAACTTTCTCTATTGCATGAACTTTCTGCTCAAAAGTTGAATCTTGGGATTCAAGAACAAGCTTCAATGAAGAAACTGAGACATTTTCAGAACAACCCACTTGGCAAAAATCATGATCATCATGATCATATGATATAATTTGATCATGATTAGGATTATGATTACCCATTAGAACCCATTGATCAATCAAATGTTTAAGGGTGTGATTAGGAATCAAGGATAAATCATGGAGCTTCTGCATTGTAACAGGGCATGTGAAATTGCCAGCAGAAAGCCACTTCTCAATGCATGGCCTGTCATATGTTTGGCCTGTGCAAAGAGTCACAGGATCACTCAACAACTCTAGGCTTATTGGACATGTGAAATATTGTGGTATTGACATTCCAATTTCTCTCATCATAAACTTAAGAAAGAAAATAATGGGATTTTTCTTTTCTATTGGAAGAATGAGAATCATCAACTAACAAAAAGAAGGTATATTTAAACTTTAAAGTGGGAGGTGCTTTGAATAGTGAAAAGAGTGAGCTTTATAGTATGTGTGTGTGTGTATATATGTGTATAATAAAAAGAAATGGTATGTTCGTGGATGAGGACTTATGAGGTTAGTTTAGATAGTTCAGGTCCTCGTTACTCGACATATAAATGAGGAAACAAAAAAAAGTCTCTTTTATTTTGGTAGAAGGATACTTAAGATTTTGAGAAGTTTAGAAATATACCGAGTAACGTATTAGCTAGACTAAATACTATACATGCACATAAAACTAGTTTCTAGGTTATGATAAGTGGTAAGGATTAAGAAGAGGGGTAAGAGAGGGAAGAGGGATTCATGTAAAAGGAGGGAGACAATACACATGAGATATGGGAGGGAAATGAGGAAAAGTTAAAAATCAAGATGAAAACACTAGCAAGTAGCAACAAACATCTAATCTTAAAGTTTAAGAGAAAGAGTAGGGAACTAGCCAACTAGGGACTAAGGGAGAGATGGTGGGAGGGGACTAGGGTGGTGGGCCTTATCCTAAGTGGTATAGTCATACTGAATTACTACATAGAATAACTCACTAGTACTCATCAAATACTTGGTCCCCTCCACATTCCCTTATGGGCCTCTACCTTCCTAATAGATTCATGTCTTAAACTCTCAATAAAATGGGAAGATGGGAAATGGCAATCAATGAGATTAGTCTTTGAACTTTAATGGATGCATGTATTATGCATGAAGAATGTACTATGTATATTAAATAGCACATATTCGAGGAATTGGTCAACGAAGACGCTAAACGCAGCAAAAAACCACCTAAACGCAGCATATAATATTAAGAAATATCATTAATTATATTTTATCTTACAATACTTAACTTATTAAAAAAAAAAAAAAAATTAGCACCTTTCCCTAATTAAGAACGAAGAGTTATTTCAAAAAAAAAAAAGAACGAAGAGGCTTTTTATTGTTGTTTGTCTTCTTCATTGCAAACCCACTTGTGAATGTTCACAGCAATCTCCCTTGAAATCCAATTCCCTGTGTACCTCTGTTTTCTGCGTTAACATCTTCATATTCACCCAGAAAAACGGTCCACCGGCTTGACAACCTTGACCCCCCGTCAACC